>LPNX010914796.1:34930-89930 GCA_001517045.1 Pseudotsuga menziesii | reverse complement strand
TGCCTAAAAAAAAGTGACTGTTAGAAAAAATGAAATTTGACATAGTTATAAAAAATTTCAATACATAAACCTTATATATTTTGAAACGTGATTCAATTTCCTACATTTAATATTTTTTACTCAAAGCAAGATATTTTGTGTAAGTATCTCAAAAAAATCAATTAAGTTGAGGGATTGCTTATTTTTCAGTTTTCTATTGTATGTAATGTGCCAAAAGTGACCCTCATTAGCTTGCACTGTCCCTTAAATGAATTAACATAACATAAAACAAATATTATTTAATAAAAAAACCATTATTGCTATTCATTTCTTTAACCACCACTTAATTAAAGTTTATTTAAATCTTAATCAAGATGCATTTAAGCATAACAATATAAAAAGACCATAAAATAAATCTTGGTTGTACACTTGTTACACTTTATTTAATCTTATGGATCTACTAAAAACCCATAATATAAGATAATATCTAAACTAGTATAGAAGTAAGAAAAAAAAAACCATGAAGAAAACCCATAATATAAAATACTATCTAAATGCCTATAAACTTAATTAATAACAATTTTTTTTTAATTCCCTTCTTTATTTTTATAAATATATATTTTTAAATCTTCAACTTCTTATAACTATATAGTTCTAAATTCTTATTCTTACAACCCCTCTTTTAAAACCATTCAAATCCTTCTTATCTCATTATTAAGTTCATAAACATTTTTATTTGAAATTTGGGGTGGATTACATCTTATGCTTTTCATCTATGAGGATGATGAGATTGATTCTATGGCAGTAGTTCAAAATTCGAAATAAAAAATTATAAAAAAGGGAATATAAAAAATAACGGGTGAATGGATAACTCGTAGCAATGCATGGATAACTCATAGCTGATGAATGGCTAACCAATGGTTCATGAAGAATAACTCATAGTTGATAAATGGATAACATGAAGAATGCAAGTGATCTAACATGTAGCTAGGCATATATAACTCACACTTGAACCCGTTTAACTAGAAGAATAAGAAGAATAAAACAAATTCCTAATTGTCTTCCATTTCATAACTATTTCTTATGTAACACCCAATTTTTGACCTCGTTTGCATTAAAATGTTTATGATGTATATATTGTAATCACTACAACAAAATCTTGTGATTAGTGTCTCTTTTAGCTTTCCTTTTAGCGTCCACTATCACTTTTAGTGTATTTTTCATCATTTTTTGGACAAAGTGGACGCTTTTCCATGGGATGGCACTTTTAATGGCATTATTTGTGTCCCTTTTTAAAAGTTGGTGCTATTTTGGACGCTAATTAGCATCCCAATTAGCGACAAAATTAGCGTCCCAAATAGCGTCCCAATTAGTGTCTTAATTAGCATCCCAATTAGCATCCTATTTAGCATCCCTTTTTAAAACTTGGCGTTATTTTGGATGCTAATTAGGATCCTAATTAACGTCCCAATTAGATTCCAACAAAGCATTCCATATAATGCCAAGAATAGCCTCCAAAAAAAGTCCTTAATAGCATCGCACCATATATTAATCCAGGGTCAGCGACAGGAATTGTGCCATGAATTTCAGCAGGGAAAACATCCAACATAACGCCAAGAATAGAGCCAGGAATTGCACCTAGAAAACATCCAACATAGTGCTAGGTATAGATCTAGGTATAGCGCCTGGAATAATGCCAGATTTTTTGAAAGGAACCGCGCTAGGAATTGCACTAGGTTTAGAGGTAGGAATTTTGTTCGGAAAACATCCGACATAAAATCAAATATATCAATGTTAATGTCAATGATCATTATTCATGTGATAGTACTTTTGGATCTTGATTTATCATAGTGGTGCCTAAATGATCGTAATCATGGCACTTTTAGATCTTGATTAATCCTAATAATGAGGGGTAAATTACATTAATGCCACCTAAATTGCTCTAATGACATTTGAGTGTCCCCAAAAACATTTGATAGACCCTAATGGCATCTGATTGGCCCTAACAACATGACAATGATGCATTATGATAATTATGGAGCGTATGGATATGATTTTATAAGTATAATACAATATCATCCATTCTTGTGAGGTAGTAGGGCTCCTTGCTCATTATTATCGCAATTATATTGATGATGACTACGATGACCACAATGATGTTGATTTATTGTATGATGATGATGATGATGTGGATGTCAACGATGATTATGCATGTGGTATCAGTTTTGGATCCTAATTGATTTTAATGGTGCCTAAATGTCTGTAATGACATCTAAACAATCCTATTATCATCGAAATGACCGTAATGACATATAAATGACCTTAACAATTACATGGCATTAATCCTTTTGTCGATGAGTGATTAAGAACACTAATGGAATATGAGTGACCATAATGACAATCATGATGATGATTTTGTTGATGATGTAGTTAATGCTGACGATGATGATGATAATGAGGATGATGATCAAGATGATGTTGATGTACCATATGGCATTGATGATGATGCATGTCATAATACTTCTGGATACTGTAGGACTTGAGATATTGGAGTTAATAACAAGTAATAAATGTTGTGAGGTTTTGACCATAAAAATATTGTTAGCCATTGGGTTTTACATTGACTGATATGGCCATTGGATTTAGTAGTTCCCCCACCCCCCTTGCAGAAAGGTAGTACAATACCACCTATAATGTTTCTACCAAAATGTCACCCTACAAGGTTGTTTTGGACAACCTTCCCATCCATACCCTCTTTTTTACCAAGAACATCCAAGGCACAAGAAGTGGATATCAATCTTAACACAAAATCTAACTTTCTTTGTACTCTTAAGGACATTTTGGTCTCGATTTAAAATGGAATGAAGCAAAAAGTATTTCAATAATGCTCATAGTGTTACTTTGAAGAAGTGGATCAAATGTTTTTACATCTTTGGCCTTATAAGCAAACATCTCTCAAGGAAAAAAATAATTAGTTACTCAATTTGTATGGCCCCTATCAAATCTTCTAGCATTACGCTACACTATTGACCAATGTTTGATTCCCATGGGAATTATTTTACATAGTAAAAGAGTGATTGAAAACATAGAGGTAAATACCCAACTTATAATACTAGAATATGGGAATTCACATGGACACCCACATCCAATGCACACACATTTCATATCTGAGCTTGTATCTATGTACTCTTTGAGAGTGACTTTTACTTGGAACTTTAAGTTAATCACAAAGGAATTTAGAGATATGAGTTGAACTGATAACACGATGACATAATGACTTGTATAACTATATTAAAAACCTAGGGCCACCTCCATATTCTATTTAGGTCTACCATTTTTAATGTGTAGGGCCTACTTTTTGTCTACAATATTCAAAGATGAACTAATAATATTTTATCATTCACCCCCTAGGGCCTACTTTTTTTCTACAATATTCAAAGATGAAATAATAAGCTTTTATCATTCACTCCCTTTAAGAAGTTAATGAGCAAGCAAGTGTCTCAAGTCATTGAGACTCGTACAAGTGTGATTGTGAATGGATAAACAATAACAATCAACAATTTGTAAACATCACTTATAACATTGGGAGAAAATAACCAATGTGACTATATTATGGATCCAAACCACCTCCATACTCTATTTTAGGTTTGATGACCTTTTCTTTAAAGCACATAAAAAAAACTAATGGGAGTTTACAATTCATCACCATTTTAGGGAGGTGTCAATTGAAATAGTGCCTTGGGTCAGTAAGATCACTTTGAAGGGGATCGCAAGGGAAAATTTGCCAACAAACCATGTAGGAATCACAAGTCATGATAATAAATAACAAGAAAGCTACATATAAACCTTAAACTTTGCAAACTAAAAAATCAAATCCAAGGAATTTTGAAGACATGTCATTTTTAAGAGTAATAATGTTTTTTATGTCCTCGACAAGGGGATATATATAAATAGTGAAGGTGTATTAATCATGTAATTTTTGGAATTTTTTCAATAGTTGCTAATAGTTGTTAATATTTGTATTTTTTAAATTTGAATTTTTTATTTTCTAATTGGGCAAAAGTAATTGACGTCATCCTCAGTTTTCCCTTCCCATGACCCGGCAGCGAGGTGATCTCAGCATTGGGTGTGGTGGTAAGGTTTGACTTCCCTTTATTTGCTACAGGTTTTCCTTTCCTTTATCTGCTACTGTATTAAATTCACGATGGTGAATGCACATTTCCATGGAAAAGACCATTCAACTCTTAAAGATAAGCATCCAAATCCGCAGCCCAAGGCTTGATTGATCCTAAAAGCATGGCATCATTTTTCAGGCTATCATATCTTTGAGGCAGTAAGCAATACTACATTATTATTTAAGAAATTTTCGAAGAAATTCTCACCAGTTCACATGGATGGTTCACATGGAATAGGCCATAGTCTAAGAAAAAAACCTAGGGTCTTAGGAGATAACATTTTCCTTTTAGACTCATGATTGCCTATGAACATGAGGTCCCAATGCCACCATACACGACCTAAATAGAGAATATTTAGGCTATAAGTAGGATATGTTGGAAAAATATATTCCTTATCCTATGAGTAAGATATGATCCACATTTTGATTTTTGGTATAACAAGGATGGTTCTTAGTTCCCATGCCATGGTCCAAATACAAAATTTTAGGATTTTGACCATAAAACTTGTCATTAGGGCTCATGTGACATGTGCGGGACCTTGGGCCATCTCAAATGTAGTCCTAAATATGAAATCTTTCCTTCTGATTTCAACATGCTAGTTATTTTCCCTCCATCATCCCTTCTTCTCGTTCTTTTCCCCTTTTTGTGAAGAGTGACTCAGGTGGCTTCCAATGGAAAAAAATAACAGCAAGAAGAGAGATAAGCAATCCAAAGTATGAGAGGATGATTGAGATTTTCTAAGGATGGTCGAAATCAAGTAATTTTTTTGCATGTCAAAGATATTAAGGGCGCTTCTAGTGTCTTATGGTATTGGGGGAAAACATGGAAAATTAGCACATGAGAAAAAATTCACCCCTTTAACTTTCCCTTGTACCATGACTTAATAATCCATGAAAATAATATCTATCACACCAAACCTTTAAATGACATCCATATCTCACCTATAGGCCAAATATTCCTTATATAGGGCATGTGTGATGTCCTAGGTTGACACCAGGATGTCCCATGAACCCCAAAGTTTAATGTTAATAATTTAAGCCTATATTGTTTGATGTTGGATCATAGATTAGGAAATATCAAAACCATCCATGCTATTTAAAACCTTGATCAATGGCCACCATATCGAACTCATAGTCCAAATATATGTTATATAGGGTACCTCAAATCCCTCAAATTTCTCTGTTGAAATAACGCTAAAAAAGGACGCTACGACGAATCCCTTAAATTTCTCTATCGGGGTAAATTACCTGCTACCGCTACAGTGAATCCCTCAAATTTCTCTGATGGAATACCCCACTTAGACACCCATGTTGCATCAATGAAGTTGTGGGTTGCTCCCCCATCAATTAACACACCCACCTTGTGGCCTTGTACTACTCCCTTGGCCCTGAGAGTATGAAACTTGGGTACTCTGGATAATGTAACAATGACTGCCCCCGGTGCTTCTCCTTGAAGTGACTCCTCTACGACCATCAATTCCTGGGCATTACAGTAACCAAAGCAATGACAATCATTTTCCTTGAATGTGATGCAAGAGGATTTGGGCTCGTGGATGTTATTGATGTTATTTATAATATAAAGCTTGTAGTTAGAGCCCTTGGGCACAATGATAGTATTAGATGGATTCTCATTCGTCACAATGATGAGTGGGTTGGGTTCAAAGAATTCCCTCCACATTTCCATGAAATCCAAGTTCTAGACCAGTGTTGTCGCAATAATTCTTTTATAGAGGTAGAAAAAGAGAGAATGGCAAAGATGGATGCATGCAATGACTATATGTTAATCACAAGACATAATAATTATGGCATGTAGTAGAACACATCAACAGTTGTTGCATGCATAATGGGAAAAATATGAAAATAAAGTTATAACTCAACAAATTAATGGCTAAGATCATCTTGCAAATGGATGACCAAGATGAACTTGCGCATCGTCTTCTCAATTCTTCGCACAATAAAAACACTTACAATGTAATAAAAAAGAACATAACAAGCCAGTAATATTAATATAACATAACTAAAAGCTAAACCATAGTAGTAAAAAATAATATAAGAGTTAAATAAATGAGCAAATCTATCTTAACTTAGTTTTTAAGTTCTAATAAACTTGTGCCTCCATTTATTTTTGGTTCTTGTGGAGTCCTAATATATTTGGGAAAAAATGGATCTTTTTACACCATGCTACCTTATAATTATTTTTTGTTGAATTAATGCTTTATTTGAAACTTGTTGACTCAATGAACTAATAATCTATGATTCCATGTCCATTAAAATTTGAAATTTAGTCATTAAAATGGTCTTGTCCATTAGAACACATCTTAAACAATAATATATTTGTGAAAAATGGATTTTTTACACCATGCTACCTTATAATTATTTTTTGTTGAATTAATGTTTTATTTGAAACTTGTTAACTCTATAAACTTATAGTCCATAAATTCAAGTCCAATAACATTTAAACTTAATTATTAAGATGGCCTTGACCATTAAAACACATCTTAAACAATAATACAATATTTGATATTATTATTATATTAAAAAAAAGCTAAATATATATCATTCATTAAACCTTGGATGATTTCTATTATCCTCCTTAACCACACTTTTATAATCATCTTCTTAAAAAATAAGCAGAGATAGCTATGAAACGCTGGTCCTTATTATTCCTTCTAAAATAAAAAATGAAAAATAACAAAAAATTCTAGAGTAAAAAATGAAAAATGACATTTGAAATAAGAAAAAAAAGGACCTACTATATATATTTTGATTCTCCTACTCCTACCACCGCACTGTTCAAAGTTAAAGAATCCGTATTGATTCTCCCGCTCGTACCACCTTTCAAAGTTAAAGGAATCCATAGTAGTGTGCACTCATTGATCTATCATAATCCTTGAATGAATGAAACAAACCCTAGATATTTCCCTCTCCTTTATCTTGATCTCCTTCATCGCTACCAGGTGGATTCGATAGATCTGACACTAATCTAGTTGGATCCAGGAACCAGGTGGTCGAGGTTCTAGCAACACATCTCTATCCCGCATGCAGGCAAGGGTAAATGCTAATGCTCACAAGGGGCTAGGAAGTTGTGCCATTCACATAGGTCATGTAGTGGCATTCGTGCAGGTTGGGTAGAGCCAGTCAAAGAGGTGTGTGATGTAGTCCCATTGCATTGGGTGTATCCATTACCCTAACTCCTCCATACACCCATTCCAAGTTGACAACAGACAATGAGGAAATACACCATTCAAATATACCCGCTTGTTCTTCAAACCCAAAATAAAAGAGTCCATATCCCTCAACAAGTTGAATGAGGGGGGGCATGTACTTCTTGGATATATGTCCTTTTTCGTCTCAGATATCGGTCGAGGCCAACAGACAGAAAAAGGACTTTGGTATGTATTTCATTCAATTTCCATACATTCAGTTTTTTAATTTTTTCGTATTTTTCAAGTTTATTTCTCTGTGATCTCACAACTAACCTCTGTATTTTGGGTAATAATTTTCAACAATGCATTTGTTTCATACTATTTACAAAAGGAGAAAGAAGAAAACAAATTCAGTATTTTTCCGTCAAGAGCGTGGACAAGTCCCAACAAAACAAGGTGCTCCAAAAAGTAAGTGTTTCCGATTTTCCCCGCTTACTAAATTCATAATAATTTCAAAGAAATGGTGGCCTCAAACATGGTATATGCAATATAAATAGGATGATTTAGATTGATAATCCAGACTCATAGTGCGAATCTAAGGCCCTGGTCATCATTGAGGGTCATTTTGAGTTTAAATTGGGTATGATAGCTAGTTAGTGGGTTTTAAGCTATTGACCTCATTTGGAGAGGGATCAAACATTGTGTCAAACGAGTTATTTAGTTTTTTAATCACCCATGTTGATTCCCATTAGAAGCTGGAAAAGAGTTTCTTCTCCTTCCACAACTGTACTCCTGGACATCTGAACTTTATCTTGTAATAAAGTAGCAATAGATTAAGCATGAACATGGGTAACATTCCTTCATCCTGTTTCGACTTTATACACACGCTACCTTGTTATGAGATTTTTCATATCATAGCTTAGTGTTCCTACATTTTGTATAAGCCATGTGTGGATACTTTTAGCCTAGCCCATTCTAGCTTGTTTTGGGTTTTTGCACATCCCAACTTGTTCCAACTTTAAGTCAATTACATAGAGAAACACCGAATGAAGACCTAGTATCAGTAGCACAGCCAAAGATGAAAAACTGCCACCTTGATCCAGCAAATTAAGTTGCTTACGTTGATGCCTACATGTTGATTCTATTGATTATCAAGTTGACTCTTGATTCTTGAGAATTAATAGCCCGAGATTTGGCTTTGGCTGACACAGTGACAACCATGTAGTTCAGAAGATATGGGCTTCCGTGTGAATCATTTTCTGAATGACCAGCTTTCCTAGAGCCAAATGAAATTTGTCTTCTAGAAATGGAAGGACTTTCAAAACTACTGTTGATAGGTGACTTGAGATGTTTATGCTTAGTGGGAATAGAGTCACCATTGATGCCTTTCTGTGCTGAAGCATTTTCAGGATTGTTGCTTTTAGGTGAAATTCTTGTTGACTAATGAATTGGGGATGTTCTGTGAACAAAAGGAATGGAATCAAATGTTGTATTTGATAACTTATCCAAACTACAATTACCATTCTCAGCTTCAACTCGAGGTTGAAGTTGAACTGAAACAGAATCCAAGTTTGAGCTCGATGCATTTCCTAGATGAGCTGAAACAGAATCCACAACTGAGCTCAATGTATAATTATTATTCTCATCTTTGACTTCAAGCTGATTTGAAACAAAATCCATACCCAAAGTTAACATCTTTGTAAAGCTATCTGTGGATTTCTCAGCTTCAACTTGAATTGGCGTAGAATCAAATGCAACATTCAAACTCTTCTCTAGCTTACAATTACCATTCTCAGCATCAACCCAAGGCTGAAGTTGATCTAAAGGAGAATCCATGTTTATGTTTAATGCATTTCCCAGATGAACCGAAACAGAATCTACAACAGAGCTCAATGTACACAAAGAAATATCAGCTTCAACTTTAGGCTGATAGGAGACATAATCCATATCCGATGTTAACAGCTCTTTAAAGCTATGTGTAGATTTTTCAGCTTAAACTTGATCTGATATAGAACCAAATGCTACATTCAAAGTCTTGGGATTTTCAATGTTGTCCTCAGTCTGACCCAATACAGAATTTGTTACTGTATTTGAAACAATACTCAAGTTAGATTTGGAGTTCTCAACTCTAACACCATGCTGACCCAAAACATAATCCCTTGTTGTGTTAGAAAGTGTGCTCAAGTTACAATATAAATGATCAACTTCATCCTTTGACTGATCCAAAGAATTCATTGTTGAAATCGAGTCATCTCTTGTCTCCATGATCATATTCTCTAAAACAAAATCCAACGTAGAATCTGACACCCCTCTCAAATGAATGGGATTTTCATTTAGAGGTTCAATCTGACATGAAACAGAATCAAAAGTGGAGCTTGATTCTTTTCTTGAATCACAAAAGCAGTTATCACCTTCAACCTTGGGTTAATTAGAAAGAGAATTCGTTGTTGAATTTGTTATTTTTCTTAAGGTAAGCTCAGGATTATCAGGTTCAGTGTTAGACTCATTGGGAACAGACTCCAGAGTTGGACATAGCATATTTTTGAGAGGGATGCTTGATTCATTAGAAACAGAATCATAATTTGAAGATTGAATATTTTGCAAGCTATCATAGCCCTTCTCATTGTTTTGTTCATGCTTACTTGAAGCCAAAGAAGATGTTGGCATATGATCTGATATTAGCATTGATCCCTTAATACAATTGGAATCCACAGCTTCAACATTGTCCTTAGTCAAAACCAAAGTTGACACTTGTTTCAACTATTCGCTCAGCCGATCTGCAAGAGAATCCAATACTAAATTTGACAACTTATGTATGCTATGAACCTGATTTGAAGCAGAATCTGATGTTGATGTTGAATTAGATCCTTCGACTACCTTTGCTTCTGTGTCTGGGTATGAAACTTCTCATCTTGGAACTACTTATTTATCTAGTTATGCTGTTTTATATGGGACTGGTGCTTTAGGATAAGCTGCTACTACTTCTATACCCTGTGCCTTCGCTTATGGCTTTGCTGGTTGTACCGATGGATAAAGGTAAGAAACTGGGTCTGCCATGTATGGCTTTGTAGCTATATTTGCTTTTCAGTCTCAATTAAAGGCTTAAACTAGTGCTTAATATACTACTAAAGCTACTAGTGCTAGCTTTGGGTCTTCCATATCAGATGTTGTCTACTATGATGCTTATGGATAAGGAACTGCTACTTTAACTCCAACTAGGTATTATGTATATTAAACTACTTACTGAACTAACTCAACCTAATCACTTGAATATGCAATGGCGGTGGCCCACCTCTTGGTCAAGTTAAGAAAGATAAAAATAAATCTCGCTCAGGACTGCTGCTTTAACCTGCCACTTAATAAAGAGAAAATACCTCCACTCCTTTCTCTGCACATATAGGATCTAAAATGGGCTATGGCTTTGCAGTTTTGAAAGCTAACCTGTTAGGAAAATAAAACATGGATACTGGGAATTCTTTTATAATTAGAATTGTTTCGCTTTGGATCAAGGAGCAGCATAGGATATAATATAATAACTATGAACCTAGAGTAGGGTCATCGAGTAGGAATACCAGGCTGTAAGACGTTTTGGAAGGAATGTTCCGGATGTGCCGGTTCACCACGGCATTAGCCCATAATAATTAACCGATATTCTAGAGCTAGTACAACTTTATGCTCTTTTCTACCCTAGTTCACTCTGACTACTTCCTTTAGTGTAGAAGGTGCCCCAAATGCATGTGTTACCCCCTACAGTCGCATGAGTTTTTTTCCCAGCTTTCAATAAGTAAAAATTCATAGAGAGGATAGTATAAGTTTGTTTTGGCATTGACGAAGGAGCCTAATTTTATACTCTTTTCACAGTAACTAGTATCCGCTTCGGTTCCTATTATATTGCCCCTATTATAATAGGCCTTTCAACCTGAATCCGCTATAGAGTCACTTTCTTGACAGGTGTAACCTAGCTCGTGTTTTAGCTTGAACCAAAAAATACAATCGAATACCCTAGCGACAATGAAGATAGTGGGTAATATTGAAATTGAACTATAGTAAGGGCCATTCCATTGACCAAGTTGCTCATGTGGGACTATAACCTATTTCCCATTGAACTAGTATGAGGAGAGTGAACTAAGAACTCGTTCCAACTTAAGTGAGCTCGATTTTTTAGGGTTAGTATGGAGAGTAGGTGACCTGTCAAGCGATATTTACTTCATGCTTCATCCATAGTGAAGTGAGATTGGGTATTATATATGTAATTATTCAATTTTGTTTTTATTTTCTCTTTTGGGATATGGTTTCCACTGGACGGGGGACACAGATTACATAGGAGGGAGAGACGTTGGGACCAGGCCTGGAAATTCAATTTTCTTGTGCCCGTCAATAAATTTTGAATGATGGTTTCACTTTCAATAATAGAGAAGTTTATATTCAATGTGATAAATTAATATATCAGATTTAGCTCTAACACTGAAAATTCATAGGAAATAGATCCAAAGAACCTAAAGGTTGAGGTGAAATTTCTGAGTTTGTAATAAAATTCAGAGATATATGACATGAAACTCTTCAATGGGATTCAGGAGCAAGAGGGAAGAATCAATGTGGAGATAGGTGATGATACTACTTATTCCATGAGTGGAATGTCCTCCATTTCCTACTAGATGCCATCAAATATTCAATGTAGAGTTGGATTTGAAGGATAGTGTTCCACTATCAATGATTGTAGTGTAGAAAGTTTGAAAACTTTGGCTAGAGGTGTGGAAGATGATGGCCTTTCTAGGTTGTTTGTTTCTCCTATGGAACTTGTACATTAAAAGGGAAGCTAAGTAAGCTTTCTCATTTTGAGGCATATGCAAAGCATGTACAACAGTATTCCATGAAGGTAGGTTCAAACTTTCAAAGCCTATTATGGAATTAGTGGTTAATTCCAAACATGCCACTGCTGTAACCTAAACTATGGGAAAGACCTATTGAGGAGACAGTGGGAAGCATTTTTGAGTTACATAAAGCATCGCCTTGGTGCTTGAGATTTACACTTCTATGGGCGCTAGATATTGTTGTAACAGTAAGCAACACATAATCCAAGAAATAGCAGAAGAAATAAGCACAGAATGGTGGGGAGATATTTTAGAGAAGATCTGAAGGATTCTAACCCTTAAATATCAAATGGGTTTGAAAAATACTACATGCTAAAAAATTTGCTTAAAATTTTTAAAGGAAAAAGTCATCAAAACAATGTAATCTTTGATAGCCCTCTGGTAGAGCTTATAAAAATATCAAAATTTAATCCCAATACTAGTTGTACAACCCTGAAACAATGCTACCTTATGGAACTTCAAAGATTCATTGACATGATAAACAAGAATTTGAAAAGGTATTTACTCTTTCGAACATGGATGGGGCTCCCGCAGGCCTTCAATAAAGGGGAAATTTTGGAAGTAGAAAAGAAGGAAAGATTATTTAGTGCTCTGTTTGCATAATAATAAACATGAAAACAACATAGCAAAAGACAAAGCTAGAGAGGAAGTTGGTTAAAGAGAAATATTGGATTGCTTTGCTTACAAAATTGTGGAGGAAAACATATCCTCTTATCTGAACCCTTCTTTCATTGTCATTTCTTCAATAGATAGTTGGAGAGGAATGTTTAAGGCTCTAAGGTGACCAAAATGTAATAATTGTTTCTTTTATGTGAACCTGGTGGCTACAACATCAACTTGGCTTATCAAATCATTAATTTATCCACAAAGGGAACCTATAGAGGTCCTTTCACTTTTATTGCAATCAACTCATCTATAATTCTAGGGAGATTAACATACTGTTCTCTAGCTATAGTGCCACACCTCACATTATCCACATTGAAATCAATGAGCTAATTCTTTATTTCAACCCTCGAAACTTGAGTAAGGAAGTTGAATTTTGCTAGGAAGAATCAATGGAAAATGAACCTTGTGAGATAGTAGGGTTTACCTTCATAGCCATATACTAGAGTGTAGGTAAATTGTTCTTCATAAAAATATTAACCTGTTTAATCTTTGAAATCTCTTGGCTTTCCTATTAGGTGGTCTAGCTCTTTTCCAATGAACATTCTGTTGAATCTACTTACAATTACAAACACATCTTAAACCTTATAGAAATGAAATGGGGCCATATGTCTCCATAACAATGGCTACCATAACTGTAGTAAATAGCTGACATTGGCCAAGGTCTATATTAGGATTTTTGGGTAGCTTCTCAAATACGTTGCAGAAAAGTAAGGTAAACACGAGATAAGAAATGAAATATCTTCTTGTATTTTTGAATGGTTCCATTTGGTGTGCTATATATTATTGATCCACAATCAAAATTTGCTCACTATACTAGGTGTAATAAATAATATATGTGACATACCTTGGCATCACCACTATAGACTTCTATTCAACCAATTGACCAAGATTATCCTCCTCGAGGAACGTTTTTTCCTCATTCGACATTTATAAATAGAAATGATTGACTTCTCTAAATCTGTTGTTTGTTGTAATTCTTCACCTTGATTACCTTCACCATCGGGTTTCAATTGCTTAGGGAATTTCCAACTTTTTGGTTTTGGTTTGGGCCCTTTTATCCTTGAAGGATGGGCCTATGCATTGATATAAGTATCCCGTAGATGTCCTGTTTGTTGATAGATTTGACATTGGAAAGTTGTATTCACGTAATCCATAACCTGAGTCCATTTATATTATTCTCACTTCAGAATCATTTTGTTGGGAGGACCCTTACTGTGTCTATCTCAACATAGATATGAGCTAAGTGCACAAACTTGATATAGCTCTCTCAACATTTGTTTTTATATAGATTCCCAAAGTATTTCCAGTATCCTCAAGAATTGATAAATGCCTGGAATGTAATGGTAGATTTGGGAGTTGAACTCAAGCTGGAATTCTAGTGATTGACAAAGTGTCAGGGTCAAAATATGGAAATCGTGGAGTAATAAAAACTCTCACTCTTCCCCAAAACTAGGGACCCTTAAACACTTTATGATAATCAACATGATTGAAAAACATAACAATAAAGAACCCCTTAGGACATATTGGCACTGTTACACTCATTTTGCATGGGTACACATAGTACTGTGCAAAGAATAAAATGTTAATGACTCATAAATGTCGAAAACATTCCTTGAGATCACTTGAGATTAACACATTGCGGTGAAACATTAATCCTTCAAAAATTATTGTAATAAAAACAAATATCAAATCAATTTCAATCTTGTATCATTAGTAAGTGTCAAAATTTTATGAGTGTCAAGTGCTGATATAAATTTTATGAGTGTCAAAATCATACACAACAATCATTTCCAGCTCTGTACAAGTCCTATTTTTGCTTGAAAATAAAGGTATTTCTGAGATGAGGTTTCTTACAATAATTTTTTCCAAGCTTTAGCAACATTATATAGTGTGTTGATGACTTAAAATTACAACAGTACCCTCTTATTGCAATATGGTGTAAACAATGGTTGTTTTGCTTGAATATCATTGTATTCTCATTTAAGGATGTGTCTTCATGCCCTCTTATCATAGGACTCTTAATGGAATATGATTAAATATCAAACCTTAAACAAACATCAACACCAAAATCACAGTACTTCAGCATTCAGAAATTCTTACTGTTCGTCAACTCCAGCTGGGGAAGTGTGGGATAACGTCTCAAAGGCATTAAACATAAATGTAGTTTCCCATGAGTAGGCATCATTCTACAGCTAGTGGTTAGTAAACATCTATTTGATGAGGTTTTTTGCATTTCTTTGTCTGACAGTTTGGGAAAGTTTTTGGTTTAGAGTGGGTAGGAATATTACAGTACCTAGTTTTTTCCAGAGTACGTCTCCATAAATGGAAAGTATGATCTAATAGAATTAGGTATGTTGATAAATTGTGTGAACAGAGTAAATGGTTGGTATTTGTATAATAAAATAAAATGTCTTAACATTAAATAGGCTCCATTCATATTATGTCCATAAATAAGTGCAAGGAATTTGTTTATGTTGGGATTAGAAAATCCACACTGTCTAATTTCAATTGTTGATGAAAATCAAAGTTGGAATGTTTGCCTTCTTAAGAGTCAACAAACTAAATAGGGTTTGAAAATTTTGAATTAATAAAATAGAAAACTAATTATCCATTGTTAAGATTAAAGACTGCGTAGTAAGAACTTGTACCTAGCCATCATACAGATATTTGACTTATTGCCTATTATCCATTGACTTATCGCTTGGTATAAATGTCATAAGAAGTGAGATTGGTTGGTGAAGTGGGGAGATGCTATTTTCCACACTAGGGTTTGGATCCTATAAAAGGTGACATATTTCCCCAAGCGGACTGATGTGCCTTGCAATATTGGTGTTTCCTAACCATTTTTCCTTGTGGATACTCATTAGCTTGATGGAAGAAGGAACTTTGCTCATCCCATGGTGGATAGGATCCATGTGAAGCACCAACCATTGGGTTGATCATCCTCTTTTGATTCTCCTTATTGCTCCACTTATACATGTATCTAGGATGATCATGCTTATCTACTATATCCTTGGTATCCACACTAAGATAATTGTTGTTGATAGGTCTCATATAGTGGTATGCTTACGGTTGCTAGGGAATAGTGATTTTTGCAATCCCATTAAGCCAATTTCTTGAGTTTTGTTCAAAATTCCTAGAAAATGTTTATGGATTTCATAACCTACTTGATCATATATTATGAACTTATACAATCTATCATCCTTTTCCAACCATTAGATACTCAAAGTTGTGGATTGATCCCTTTTACCATTATAGAGGACTCTGTAAGTTAGGTTCCCAAATTCTTAAAGGGTGCTAGCTCAATGGAAGAGTGCCTACCTTACAAGCAGGAGGTTGGTGGTTCGATTCCTCCATGCCCTAATGATATTATAATATCGGTTAAAAACAACTAAATTATTAACAAAAAATAAGAGTTAAGTGACCAAACAATGAGAGACAAGCGATTAAACAAAATGACCAAAATTCGTATATAAAATTACTAAAAACGACTAAAGTATTGACCAAAAAATGAGAGATGAGAGACTAGGCATTAAAGAGGATGCAACACGTGGCGCTAATGATCAAGACAAACATGGTGTTGATATGGTAGAAAAATAAGACGCGAAACTAGGCATTAAAAATGATGCAACACGTGGCGCTAATGATGAAGCCAAACATGGTGTTGATATGGTAGCAAAATAAGACGTTACTTTGGATGCAAAACATGGCGCTACATAGGAAGCAAAATATGGTGCAACAATAAAAGAAAAAGTTGGTGTCATTTTGGTAGAAAAACATGATGCAAAAAAGGAAGCAAAAATTGGTGTAAATTTGGAAGAAAAAATTGGCACATATTTGGAAGTAAAACATGGTGCAAAATGGGATGCTAAAGTGGTAGAAAAAATGGATGCAATATTGGATGCTACTTTGGATGCTAACATGGTGCTATTAAGGTTGAAAAAATGGTGCTAACAGGGATGTCATTTAAGAAGCAAAAGTAGACACTCACTAAGAAGCAGAGTAAGACATTATTTAGGAATCAAACCTTGACATTGCTTAGGAAGCAAAGTTGGATGCTATTCTGGAAGCAAAAAAATAGATGCTATTTTGGACGTCATAAAGGATGCTATCTAGGAAGTAAAAAAATACATTTTTTGAGACGTTTTAAGTTTTGTCCATGACACGTCCCATTTAGCATCTAGTTTGACCACTTAATGTAAAAAGAAATTACACTAAAAAGGGATGCTGATTGGGACGCTAATTCTAGGATTTGTTGTAGTGAATTAATCATGGTGTGGAGCTAAAGGCAAAAGCCCCACCATCGATTTATCGTTTCATGTTCTGGCGACTAAAATCATTTGCGAAGGTATATTTCGTGCTAGCCGGCACATTATAATTTTTATATCATGTAAATATGCAATTTAATTAAAAACCCCAACCAGCTATGTCTATGCAACCATAATGAAAAGGGCATGATTTTCCTAAGGATAAGGAGGGGGAAATTTCTAACCTTGGGAGCCATTGGGGAAAATCCAAGTGTCAATTAATAAACCCATTTAGCTCTCACCTATCTTTTGTCTTACTCACCCTTTATCCATTGTCTCATTCAACAACCTTTTTGTCTTATTCTTGTTTCAACTACCAAATTAAATCCTCTGATGTTAGTTGGGGAAGTAATTGCATGGATAGTGGTGTTGTAGGACTGTCAGTCCTTTCCCACATGCACACTCCACCAAGGAGAATGTTCACCCTCACATGGGTAGGAAGAGACCAGGACCCTTTCTTCATATTTTCCTCATGCAGAGAATTGGGAGGGTGACCTTACCTTCACGAATTGGCTGTGTGGGTTCTCATCTTCATGATTTTGGGTCTAGGAAGTTTTCCTCATCACCAGAAATCCATGTTGGGTTCCCTAAAAAAATGGATGGAAGTTTCTTGTGTGTGAATCTTGTTGTTGGATTTTGTTGTGTGTAGTTACCGTTATAGGTTTTGTAGTCTGTGTATACAAATCCATCTCCACGCTGAGAGTCTGTTGTGTCTGAATTCCCTTCCCAATCGGGCTTTGTCTTTCTTGTTGTTCCAGTGGAGAAATCGTGGCTATTGTTTTCCCCACGAGTGTGGGTTGTTGCTGAGTTGTTTTGGCCACATTAGGGCCAAGAACAACTATGGGATCATCTTTCTCAGTCTAAGCTGTGCATCACCATTTTGGCTGCAGTAATGTTTCCCTTTTTCTTCCCAGAGTTGTGAATTGCTGATTTTTGCTGTGTGTATGTAGTGGTTGGTATTTGGATGGTTTTGGAGTGGGAATGAAGGTTTGGTCTACTTGATAAACTTGGTGTGTTCAGGAGCCTCATAGATAGAGATAAAGGGATGGATTTCTTCTCCACGCCCCCTGAATAGCATTGGAAGGGAAGTCAGGGCCTGAGGGACTGTGCATCAGAGAAGGGATTGATTTCTTATGTTGGGTGTGTGTGGATGTCCTAGAAGTTAGGCTAGTTCTGGTGCAAGTGTCCTTATATCTTTAGTGATCCTACCAGCTTAGCAGTCAGCTTTTCCCAGCTCCTTGATAGCCTATTAAACCTAACTGTGTTGGCTTGGATAAATTTTGTGGGATCCTTGGCTATGTGTGAGCCTGCTTAGTTTCCTTATTCCTTATGGGGATCATACCTAGCTCGGGGGTGGAAGTGTTGCTAAGAGATTAAAGAGCACACTGGCCTATGGTTGGGTGGAATGTTGCAGCGACATAGCTGGTTGTGGGATGAGTTTGTTCATAAGATAAGTATTATTTTCGATTTCATCTCTGCAATTGTATTTGATATTTAATGAAAATGATGAACATGCTAAATGCTTGAATGTATGGTTTTTCTTCCACTGTATGGTAATAATGTATGCATGTTTTAATGTATTCATGTTTTACTTCAATGCATTTCAATTTTTATGTGTATGTTCATGGGGCTGATTTCTTGGATTGATAGTAGGAACAGTAGCGTCCTCTTCGCTGGTCAAAGGGTCGAGGAAGTTATAGTGTGGTATCAGAGCTTTGCTGCAGCATGGGCTTCAATGGGCCATGAAGAAGCAGTGACAGAGGCAGGTTACCCTCTGCCCAATGGAGGAAAAATGTGAAAGACAGGAAAATTTCAAAAAAAAAAAAATTCTAAGTATGGGAAATATCAAATGACTTAGGCTGACGTCCATCTGATACGTCGGATAACTTAGGTGGAAGTCTATCCGATACGTTGAAGGACTTAAGCTGAGTCCATCCGGTAAAGGAACCAAGTAGAGGGAAAATTTTAAAAATTTCCTAAGTTCAAAAATTTTACCGAAGTTCTCAGCTGGGAGGAGCTGAAGCTCTTAGCTGGGCGGAGCCAAAGCTCTCGGTTGGGAGGAGCCGAAGGATCCCGAAGCTCTTGGTTAGGAGGAGCCAAAGGAGATGATGTCTCATCTAGGTGGAGCCGAGGGTCTCGGCTAGGCAGAGCCGAGGTGTCGACAAGGCATGTTGGAAGGGAGCCGACACAACGACGGAAAGAGGAATATAAGAAGAAAAATTCACAAATTTTTCTAAGTATAGGAAATCCTGGAAAATAATAGAAGATCGATCAGCCTATACATCGGAATATAGAGGAAGATCGAGCCGATGTGCATCGGAAGATAGAGGAAGATCGAGCCGATGTGCATCGGAAGGCAAAGGAAGATCGACTTGATGTGCATTGGAAGAAAAATGAAGATCGGTCCGTCGAGGTGTCGGAAGAGTTGTCAACTAGTGACCCAATACATCGGATGGATAGTTGGGAAAGGATTTGATTAGATGAAAAAAAAATCTGAGTTTTTTAAATTTTATTTTCAGTGGGAAAATAAGATTTTCCACAGTTTTTCAGTGGATTTATAGGTCCTGAAAAGGTGAAAAATGGTAGCGATGTTATGCACCACAAGGGGGCAAGCCCCCTTGACCCCCGTCATCCCACTAAGACCTTCATTCTTGGTGAAAATAAAATTATGTATTTTGGCAAACTTGTCAATATAGTATTTTCCAAATGCAGGTAAGTAATTATGAACTCATGATATTGTTATGCAGCTAACAATTGTGTTTATTAACACATTGTGAAGAATTATAGTCACCTTTATAGGCATCATTCTATACAGAGCAGTTTCAAAAATTCATTCTTGGTTGGGCCAAGATGAGGATCGATGACATGAATGATGCACATGATCCCTATGAGTTCGAGGAAGATGCTATGGGAGAAAATGTCAAAGTTGGAAATGACGAGATAGAGTCCAATGGGAGAAGATTTCAAGATACTCCCCCAGATTCTGCAGTCTCAATGAGGACCCTAAGGGTGGATTTGCAAAGTTGCAGAGAAGACAATGAAAGGATGCTTAAGGCTCAAGAAGATCAAAATCAGTTAAATGTAGCTATACTGCAGATTTTGACAGACACCAAAGGACATATAAACTCTGGGCATCAGACAACTAATCTAGAAAGAAGTAGGAGTAGCGCTAGGGGAGATTCCTGAAAAAGGTCCCATGTTTTTAGGAGGGATTCCAGGAATAGAAGGAATAATCCATAATGGCCTACCAGTGGGTCATCTGATTCTGAAAAACCCAGTTGAGATTCAAGCTCTCCATCTCGTAGGAATAAGAGGAGGAGACCTTATAAGAAAAAATCACGAGATGAATTTAAAAAGGCAAGGCCTCCTACTTTTAATGGTGAGGTCAAGACTGGTCAACAAGCTGAGGCTTGGCTTCTTGGGATGAGGAAGTATTTCCAAGTTCAAGACTACTCCGAAAATATGAAAGCAAGGGTATCTATATTCAATTTGACTGGAAGAGCATCCATATGGTGGGAAAACCACAGACAAGTAAAGAAGGTTAATGAAAGAATAATTGTGTGGAAACAATTCAAGAAATACTTCAAGCAGAAGTACCTCTCTGACATGTACTATGATGATAAGATTAAAGAATTCCATGAGCTAAGATTGGGACAGCAGACCATGGAGGAGTATGAAAATAAGTTCTTGGAACTATTGAGGTATGTCAGGTACATCAAAGATGAGAAGGTGAAGATACAAAGTTTCCTGAGTGGCTTTCCTCAGTCTTACAAAGATAGAATTGAGTTTTATGAACCTAGAACTCTTGAAGAAGCAATAAGGAAGGATAAGTATTGATGTGAGCAAAGCAAAGATAAACCCGATTATCATAAGACATGGAAGGACAAGAAGAATGAGAAGTCTGACCAAAGGAAGAAAGGTTTCAAACCTTCTAACTTCATGAATTAGCAAAAGCAACCATCTCAAGCTGCAAGTAAGCTAGCTGGAGTGGTGGGAGAGAAGCCAAGAGATCCGTAGCAAAATAGAGAACCTCTCCAATGTTGGAAATGTGGAGGAACCCACATGCGCAGGAATTGTCCACTTGATAATGAGAGTGCAAGACCAGCTTACAAGATTCAAGAAGCAAAAACAATGGGCCAAGTAGCAAGGGCCCTCCCCAGGATTTATGCAGCATTGGAGGATCGCCAGGCAGATCACTAGTCAACTGTGGTTGAAGTTGCAGGTAAGATTATTGAGCAATCTGTTTCTATTTTGATTGACCCTGGTTCTACTCACAGTTACATTACCCCTAGAGTAGTGGAGATTTGTGCTTTTAAGAAAGTAAAGCATATTAAATCATGGTTAGTTCATCTAGCCACTAGAACTAAGAGAAATGTTAGTGAAGTGGTAGAGAAATGTCCATTGGTCATGAATGGATTGGTCACTTGCGTAAATTTGAAAGTTCTACCACTTGGTTCCTATGATGTCCTCATTGGAATCGATTGGTTAGAAGCTCACAGGGTAAAGCTTGACTGTTACAATAAGACTTTCGAATGGATGGATGAAGAAGGGAACCCAATAGTGGTAAGACCGTAAGAGGTATTCCAAAGGTGATTTTTGTAAGGCATATTTTATCAATGCAGTTGAAGAAGTTCTGTAGGAAAGGTTGCCAGTTGTATGCAGCTCATATTTTGGAGGCAACAGAGAATGAAACTCCTAGGTTGGAGGAATTTCATGTGTTGCAGGAATTCAAGGATGTGTTTCCTGATGAGATTCCAGGGCTTCCTCCAAAGAGGGACATTGATTTCACAATTGAACTTGTGCCAGGAGTAGCACTAGTGTCCAAGACACCCTACAGAATGAGTACACCTAAGATGCTAGAGTTGAAGATGCAACTACAAGAATTGTTGGAGAAGAAGTATATCAGGTCAAGTGTGTCTCCTTGCAGAGCACCCATTTTGTTTGTAAATAAGAAAGACAGTACACTCAGGTTGTGTATTGATTACAGACAATTGAACAAGGTTGCTGTGAAAAACAAATATCCTTTGCCTAGGATTGATGACCTCTTTGATAAAATGAGAGGATAAAATGTATCTTCCAAGATTGAATTGAGGTCTGGTTACCACCATGTGAGAATCAAGGATGAAGACATTCATAAGATAGCCTTCAGAACAAGGTATGGACATTACAAGTTTGTAGTGGTGCCATTTGGTCTCACAAATGCACTAGCTACATTTATGTGCCTTATGAACAGTGTCTTTAGTAGGTATTTGGACAAGTTTGTTCTTGTTTTCCTTGATGACATTCTTATTTATTCTAAGAATGAGGAAGAGCATGAAGAGAATTTGAGATTGACATTTCAATTGCTCAGGGAACATCAACTTGATGCAAAGCTGAGCAAGTGTGACTTCTATAGAGATAGAATTCAGTATTTGGGTCACATTATCTTAGAAGAGGGTATATCTGTGGACCCTGAAAAGATTGAAGCCATTATGAATTGGCCTACTCCAATAAATGTGACAAATGTAAGATCTTTTATGGGACCTGCAGGATACTACAAGAGATTCATTGAAGGATTATCCAAAGTTGCACATGCCATCACTTCTTTGCAAAAGAAGGGGATAAAGTTTGAATGAACATCGAGGTGTGAAGAAAGCTTCTAGCAGTTGAAGGATCTTCTCACCAGTGCACCAGTATTGAAAGTTGCAGACTGAGAGAAATATTGTGTGGTGTGTACTGATGCATGCAGACAAGGGATTGGAGGAGTCCTTATGCAAAACAACCACGTGATATGTTATGAGTCAAGAAAGCTGAAGGAGCATGAGAAGAACTATGCCACTCATGATCTAGAACTTGCAGCCATAGTACATGCTCTCAAGATGTGGAGGCATTACTTGATGGGTAGAATATTTGAGCTAAGGACATACCATTGTAGTCTGAAGTATTTGTTTGATCAGCCTACTCTGAACGCCAGGCAAGCAAGATGGCTAGAGTTTTTATGTGAGTTTGATTTTGAAATCAAGCACATAAAAGGAAAAGAGAATAAGGTAGATGATGCACTTAGTAGGAAGGTGTAGGAAATGCATGTGGCATCTCTTAGTATTTTCCAATCAGATTTGAGACAACATATTGTTAATCATACTGCTGGAGATGAAATGTATGTGCAGGTAAAAGACAAATTGCAGCAGCAAAGTCTTGAGAAGAGGTATGAGGGATATAAATTGGAAGAAGATGAAATTATTACTTATAAAGGCAGAATTTATATTCCAAATGTAGCAGATATAAGGAAAGTTGTTATGGATGAAATCCATCAAGCCCCATATTCTGGTCATCCAGGATATTAGAAGACAATTGCTACAGCTAGAAAGCAGTACTTTTGGGTAGGAATGAAAAAGGACATGGTTGAATATATTTCAATGTCAAAACCCAAAAATCTCCAAAAAATTTAATTTTTTTTAAACTACAGATAATTTTCATAAATGTAGTCGACTAATTGTTTAATTAGTTATATGTCAATGAATTCATTAGCTGAATTATCTACTTGATTATATTTATCTTATAGAACAATTCTTTTTAATTTTAATGACTTGTTTTTCTTTGCGACCACAAGATGGAACTGCCATGATATTCCAGGCTTACTTAGCTTTCGAGCTAACGCAGAAAGTTTTCCTGTTCTTACAGACTTACAGGTAAGAAGTTCGGGTGCTGCTTGTCAAAATTTTTAAAGCATTCAGATATATGTTCATCGCATAATAATAGACCAGTAAAAGAATAAAAATGTTATTCAAATTCAAGTGCTTTATGAGGTAAACCTTTAAGTCATTATTCTTTTTAAAGACATCATAGATTATGAGATCTAGTCCTATCCATGTAAATGACAGTTGCTCTCTTTCTCTGGTTGTAGTTTATAGTTCTTATTGAGTACCTAACTCTGCGATTCTTACCAAAAATTTATCATGGTTTTCGTGTGTACATGTCTTAAATATTTCCTTATATGCAGGTTAAAGATGGCATGATTATTACGTTAAGAGTCTATCTTAGATTATGAATCTTTACCACGCCTGTCATGTTAGATTAAACTACAGATAATTTTCATAAATGTAGTCAACTAATTGTTTAATTAGTTATATGTCAATGAATTCATTAGCTGAATTATCTACTTGATTATATTTATCTTATAGAACAATTCTTTTTCAGTTTAATGACTTGTTTTTCTTTGCGACCACAAGGTGGAACTGTCATGATATTCCGGGCTTACTTAGCTTTTGAGCTAACGCATAAAGTTTTCCTGTTCTTACAGACTTACAGGTAAGAAGTTCGGGTGCTGCTTGTCAAAAATTCTAAAGCATTCAGATATATGTTCATCGCATAATAATAGCTTAGTAAAAGAATAAAAATGTTGTTCAAATTCAAGTGCTTTACGAGGTAAACCTTTAAGTCATTATTCTTTTTAAATACGTCATAGATTATGAGATCCAGTCCTATCCATGTAAACGACAGTTGCTCTCTTTCTCTGGTTGTAGTTTATAGTTCTTATTGAGTACCTAACTTTGCGATGCTTAACAAAAAATTATCATGGTTGTCATGTGTACACGTCTTAAATCTTTCCTTAAATGCAAGTTAAAGATGGCATAATTATTACGTTAAGAGTCTACTTTAGATTATGAATCTTTACCACGCCTTTCATGTTAGATTTGATTACCCCATGGGTAAGAAAGTAATGTGCACAAAAGAGCTTTTATATTTTTATCTTATCTTCCAAAGCCTGGAATTTTAGAGGAATTATATACTACTTTCAAATACACTATCATAGTGCTGATAATTGAATTCCTCTGCGCATAATTTGCTAGAAAATATTATATATTTGAGGTTAATATATCATTATAATTTCAATGTCAATACCTTAAACAATTTAAGGCCTAACATGCTCAAAATACAGACTTTACTAGTTTAATGTTTGAACATTCAAGGGTAAATGAGGTTAATAATGACAAGAAGGTTATTACCCAAATTGATCTTATGAATTTTCTTTCATAAACCTCAACTAATATAACTTGGATAGAGTTATATTTGTTTTAAATAAATGATTCCATTTGCGATAGCAAGGGATTACAAGATAGACCGCGCCCATAACAGTTTATGGATTACTCTTGAGTTAAAGATTTATACTCTTTATTTACATTATCCCTTGTTGGTATAATATGCTAGGTAGCAATATTTATATCCTTGCTAGATTATTTTAGTTTGTTTATACAAATAGTTGCATACCAAAATAGTATTTGACTTCCATTTAAAAACAACTATGAATAACTTCTTTACTAAACAATCTAAGTTTTTACATCAGAAACTACAATGCATCATTCAATCATACACAGATAATTAACATAGAAATTAAATAATAACAGAACCTGTTCTTAGAGCTTGGTTGAAAACAGCAATGGGAGGCCGTTCCTCCCTACCAACTCCTGGAGAGCCCTCAAACAACAACTCCTCAGGACCCCCGAGCTTGCTTTGGTCTCCCTGGCTGGAATTAGGTGCAACAAATGATAAAGTACTAGTCCTAAGACTCAATACCAGTCCTGAACTTATCAGTAAATTTCTCTCAGCTAGAAAGCTGTATCAGACCAAGTTACTGCAGTTTCTCTCTCAGAACACCTTCCTTACAGTTTTCCCTTTTCCCTAATAAATTCCTTGAAGTACATTCCTCCTGAATGATTCTTCTCCTCGAAAATATCTGAGCAGCCTCAGCTCTTTACATTGGGTACTTTTAAAAGATTGCCTAGGTCTTTTTGGGTTAGTTGTCATTTATTGAGCCACCTACTCTGATCCCACTTTCTTGGGGAATCATGACCCCAAATGTAGGGAAGTTTCCACCTGCAACATAGGAAGTGTTTGAGGATGCTGCCACTTGTATTTTGCTCTCCACCTAGTTCCTTCCACCAGTTTGACCAGTAACACTCTTATTAACAGCTCTCCCAAGCTGTTGTCTCCACTTTTTATTTATTAAAAATAAAATATTCAGAATTACATTCCACATCTTTTGAATTTGCTGAGTCATCAGTTCCTACTTAGCATTAAATTTAACATAATGTCTTAGGAATCAAATTAAAACAATTAACATTATTTTACAAAATTGGGGTATGAGACATACACACCCCCTTAAATTGTAACATCGTCCTCGATGTTACTTATTCTTCATCCTCTGCAGTCCCCTGGAGCAGATTCGGGTATGCTTCCCGCATCTTACTTTCCATTTCCCAAGTGGCCTCTTTAGGACTAAGGTGCTTCCATTGCACCTTCACCTATCTAATGGTGCGGTTCCGCAGTGTAATTTCCCTCCTCTCGAGGATACAATGTGGTTCCACCAGAATTTCTCCTTCTGGTTCCACCTGTACAACATTCCAATCAACCACATGAATAGCATCATGAACATACTTCTTTAAAACAGAGATATGAAAGACATTATGTACTTTTAAGTTAGGTGGTAATGCTAGCTGATACGCAACTTGACTAATCCTAGACAAAATTTCGAATGGGCCACAGTAACATGGTGCTAATTTTGCACAACTCCCCAGTCTTAGAGAGCTTTTCTTTGGCCTTACCTTGATGAACACATGTTCACCTACCTGGAACTCCTTTGGAGTTCTTTTCAAGTCTGCTTGACTCTTTTGTTGATCCTGTGCCACCTTCAAATTTTCCTGCACTTGTTTCACAATTTCCTCCATTTCCTTCAACAATTCTGGTCCTAACACCAATCTATCTACTGGATTATTCCAAGAGATAGGAGTGTTGCATTTGCGTCCATATAAAATTTCAAATGGACTAAACTTAGCTAATGACTGATAGTTATTATTATATGCAAACTCTGCTAGATGTAAGTAGTCTTCCCATTTACCGGGCTGATCTTTCACATACATCCTTAATAAATCCTCCAGCACCTGATTCACTCTTTCAGTCTGTCCATCTGTTTGAGGATGGAAGGAGGTACTAAAATTCAATGTTGTATTTAATCCCTTAAACAAAGACTTCCAAAAATTTCCTGTGAACTTAGGATCCCTGTCTGAGATTATTACCTTCAGTACTCCATGTAATTGAAAAATATGCTTTAAGAATATATCAGCTATATTGACATCCTTGTAAGTAGTTTTAATAGGAATAAAATGTGTTTCCTTGCTTAACTTGTCAACTACTACCATAATAGAGTCATTTTGATTCTGATTTTTGGGCAGTCTAGTAATAAAATTTAAACTAATCACTTCCCATTTTCAACTAAGAATAGGCAAAGGTTGTAGCAAACCAGCTGGATGTTGGTGTTTGGTTTTCACCTGTTGACATTCTAAACACCTTGCAATGTATTCAGCTACCTCAGATTTCATATTTGGCCAAAAATATTCTTTTCTTAGCATGGTTATAGTTTTTTGATAACCTGGGTGTCCTGAATTTGGTGTTTTATGGACTTCGTCCAGAATTAACAACTTAACCTTAGGCACATTAGGTACATACAGTTTATCTTTAAATAATAAAAATTCATCTTTATTTAAACTATAATCTTTTATTAATCTTTCTGTAGGTTCTTATTTAGATGTAACTTGCAATTTCTGATAAATTTCATTTTGTTTACCCCTTCTTTAAGCTGTTCATTTAAATAAAAAACATAAGTGCTGATTGCTGCTATAAAGTTCAGTTTTGTGTTTCTGCTTAATGCATCAGCCACCTTATTTTCCTTACCTTTTATATGATGGATTTCGAAATCATCTTCACTCAAGAAGGCTAACCAGCTTGCTTGTCTTGTGTTTAAATTAGGCTGATCTAAAAGATATTTCAGTCCTTTATTATTAGTCATTAGAATAAATTTTTTGCCTATTAAATGATGTCGCCACATTTTTAAGGCGTGTATAACAGCCGGAAGTTCTAGATCATAAGTTGTGTAATTATTTTCGTGAATTTTTAACTTCCTAGACTCATAGGCAATGACATGCTCGTCTTGAGTTAGAACACCACCTAAGCCATCATTACAGGCATCAGTGCATACTACGAAGTCCTTATTAGGATCTGCTATTCTTAGAATAGGTGCACTAGTCAATAAGGTTTTTAATTTCTTAAAACTTTCTTCACATTTTGAGTTCCAATCAAATTTATTGGCTTTCTTTTCCAAGGAAGTGATCGAATTTGCTATTCTTGAAAAGCCTTCAATGAATCTCCGGTAATAACTAGTAATTCCCATGAATGACCTAACATTCGTTACATCTTTAGGAACCAGCCAATCTTCAATTGCCTGAATCTTTTCTGGATCTACTGAAATTCCTTCCTTAGTCACTACGTGACCTAAGTACTGAATTTCATCCTTAAAGAAGTCACACTTGCTAAACTTCGCAAAGAGTTGTTGTTCTCGTAACTCTTGTAAAACTATATTTAGGTGTTCTTTATGTTCTTCTTCCGTTTTAGAGTAAATTAGGATGTCGTCGATAAACAAGACCACAAACTTATCTAAATATCTATGCATTATATTATTCATTAAGCACATAAAGACAGCTGGGGAGTTAGTAAGCCCAAATGGCATTACGACAAACTCGTAGTGTCCATACCTTGTTCTAAACGCTGTCTTGAAGATATCTTCATCCTTAATTCTTACTTGATGATATCCTGACCTCAAGTCTATTTTTGAGAACACCGTGGCTCCACATAGTTGATCAAACAGATCATCTATGCGGGGCAACGGATATCTATTTTTAATAGTCATCTTGTTTAGCTGACGATAGTTTATGCATAGTCGCATAGTTCTGTCTTTCTTTTTGACAAAGATGACCGGTGCTCCCCAAGGAGACACACTAGGTCGAATGTACTTTTTATCAATGAACTCTTTTAACTGTGATTTTATCTCATTAAGTTCTAAAATGTTCATTCAATAAGGAGCTTTTGAGCTAGGCACTGCACCCGGTACCAGCTCAATGGTGAAATCCAATTCCCTCCTTGGAGGTAATCCTGGAATTTCTTCTGGGAATACATCGGTATATTCCTTTAAAACATGAATATCTTCTATTTTCAACTTATCTGTTTTAGTTTTAACTTCCTCATCTGTAATAGTTACTGCATATGCTTTACATCCTTTTCTAACAGCTCTTTTAAGTTGTAAAGCAGAAATCTGCCTTATTATAGTTTTTCTACGAATACCCTTAACCTTTACTGGTTGTTCATCACTATTTAAACACGTGAAAGTTTTATCGTAACAATTTAAAACTACCTTATGTTGTTCTAACCAGTCCATGCCAATCAACAAATCATATGAGCCAAGTGGCAACACATTAAGCTTAACTGTAGTTTTAAATTCATCCATAAGTAAAGCACATTCTTTCACAAAACAGGTTACTTTTCTTTTTTCCCCAGTGGCTAATTGAACTAACTAGAAATTCTCAAACTTATTGATAGACAATTTACATTTTTCCACTATCTGAGGTGCAATGTAAGTAAGAATAGCTCCTGGATCGATTAAAATGGTTATAGGGGTCTGATTAATCATACCTTCTACTTCCACCATGGAAGTCTGATAGTCAGCTTGGCGGTTCTCCAAAGCTGCATTAATTTTGGGCATGCTCCTTACTAGTTCCCCAACGGTCATCTCCTCCTGCATAGTATGAATATTGCTGACTGACTTTTTCCAGTTTGGACAGACCGAGGCATAGTGTGGGCCATTACATTCCCAGCACTTAACAGGATCCTTACGTTCAAAACTCTTGGTAAAATTTCCATGGTTATTTGCAGCTTCTTTACCCTTAAAATTATTTGAATTATTGGAAGTACCATTTCTATTTCTTTGGAAATTCTTGTTGTTAGAATAATTTTTAGTCTTATTATTCTTGAAATTCCTATGGGGTACAAATTCCTTCTTCTTAAATTCAGGTTGATTTTTATTTTTCTTAGCCTTCCAATTGGCCAAGCCTTCCTTCTTCTGGTTCTGCTCAAAACAAAAATTGGCCTTCCTCATAGCTTCCTCCAGAGTCTTCGGGTTATCATACTCAATTATGTCCTTAATATGATATGGTAGACAACTGAGAAATCGCTGCACTTTAGGTTTCTCGTCTACTAGGTAAGGTACATACCTAAGCAAGCTTAAGAATTTACTGTTCAAATCCTTCATAGTCATTGAACCTAATTGTAATTCATAAAATTATTTAGCTCTTTCTTCTAATATTTTTCAGACAAAAATTTCTTCTTGAAATACCTTTTAAATGTACTCCAATTAACTTCTTTTTCTCTGATACCCTTGACTCTCTTCAGATCTTGCCACCATATGTCAGCTTTTTCGGAGAGATTATATATTGCCACCCTTGCCTTTAGTTGATTAGAATAATTGTATATATGAAAATACTTCTTCATCCTGGATAACCAAGAATCTGCTTCCTCCCCTTTTTCGGTCTCTCCATTAAAAGTTGGGGGCTTTATCTTTTTAAAATCCCCCGAAATTTCCTCATATGGTCTGTATTTCTTCTTTCTATAAAACAAATCAACCTCACTATTGTCACTAGTAGTATGGTAACTTTGTCGTTCACCAAACCCTTCAGATGATGAACTACTTTCAGTTTTCTCCAGCTTCATCTTTTTAGACCTTCTTTGATGACTAACATCCTCAGATTCTGATCTTGTGCTCCTTCCTTCAGTTTGGAATTTTTCTATGAAAATTTGGTTCAATTCTTCCTGAGCCTTCAAAATCCTCTCATTCTCCCTGTTGATTGATTCCATTTCAGTCTTCAAATCTTTTACAGTTTGCAATAGCTATGAAGAGTTGGCAGTCACCTCTTCTAACATAGGTTCTCTGGGAAATTGTCTTATTTTTGTGTCTGGAGACTCCTCCTGTGCATACTCTCCTAGCTTTTCCATACCTGCCTGTTAAACTTCAAAAAAATGAAATTTTCTGTTCTTAACATAAAACAAAATATATGTTAGCATCTTAATTTAATTTACTATTCTATGAAAGCTAGTTGGGCTGCATCAAGGCCTAATGTTTGAACCTTATGCTCTGATACCACATGTCAAAACCCCAAAATTTCCAAAAAATTTAAAATTTTTTAAACTACAGATAATTTTCATAAATGTAGTCAACTAATTGTTTAATTAGTTATATGTCAATGAATTCATTAGCTGAATTATCTACTTGATTATATTTATCTTATACAACAATTCTTTTTTCAGTTTAATGACTTGTTTTTCTTTGCGACCACAAGGTGGAACTGTCATGATATTCTGGGCTTACTTAGCTTTCGAGCTAATGCAAAAAGTTTTCCTGTTCTTACAGACTTACAGGTAAGAAGTTCGGGTGCTGCTTGTCAAAAATTCTAAAGCATTCAGATATATGTTCATCGCATAATAATAGCTCAGTAAAAGAATAAAAATGTTATTCAAATTCAAGTGCTTTATGAGGTAAGCCTTTAAGTCATTATTCTTTTTAAAGACATCATAGATTATGAGAGCCAGTCCTATCCATGTAAATGATAGTTGCTCTCTTTCTCTGGTTGTAGTTTATAGTTCTTATTGAGTACCTAACTCTGCAATGCTCACCAAAAATTTATCATGGTTTTCGTGTGTACACGTCTTAAATCTTTCCTTACATGCAGGTTAAAGATGGCAGAATTATTACGTTAAGAGTCTATCTTAGATTATGAATCTTTACCACGCTTGTCATGTTATATTTGATTACCCCATGTGTAAGAAAGTAATGTGCACAAACGAGTTTTTATATTTTTATCTTATCTTCCAAAGCCTGGAATTTTAAAGGAATTATATACTACTTTCAAATAGACTATCATAGTGCTGATAATTGAATTCCTCTGCACATAATTTGTTGGATAATATTATCTATTTAAGGTTAATATATCATTATAATTTCAATGCCAAGCCCTTAAACAATTTAAGACCTAACATGCTCAAAATACAGACTTTACTAGTTTAATGTTTGAACATTCAAGGGTAAATGAGGTTAATAATGACAAGAAGGTTATTACCCAAATTGATCTTATGAATTTTCTTTTATAAACCTCAACTAGTATAATTTGGATAGAGTTATAGTTGTTTTAAATAAATGATGCCATTTGCGATAACAAGGGATTATAAGATAGACCGTGCCCATAACAGTTTATGGATTACTCTTGAGTTAAAGATTTATACTCTTTATTTACATCATCCCTTGTTGGTATAATATGCTAGGTAGCAATCTTTATATCCTTTCTAGGTTATATTAGTTTTGTTATACAAATAGTTGCATACCAAAATAGTATTCGACTTCCATTTCAAAACAACTATGAATAACTTCTTTACTAAACAATCTAAGTTTTTACATCAGAAACTGCAATGCATCATTCAATCATACACAGATAATTAACACAGAAACTAAATAATAACAGAACCTGTTCTTAGAGCTTGGTCGACAACAGCAATGGGAGGCCGTTCCTCCCTACGAAATCCTAGAGAGCGCTCAAACAACGACTCCTCAGGACCCCCGAGCTTGCTCTGGTCTCCCTGGCTGGAACTAGGTGCAGCTAATGATAAAGTACTAGTCCTGAGACTCAATACCAGTCATGAACTTATCAGTAAATTTCTCTTAGCTAGCAAGCTGTATCAGACCAAGTTACTGCAGTTTCTCTCTCAGAACACCTTCCTTATAGTTTTCCATTTTCCCCAATAAATTCCTTGAAGTACATTCCTCCTGAATGATTCTTCTCCTCGAAAATATCTGAGCATCCTCAGCTCTTTACATTGGGTACTTTTAAAAGATTGCCTAGGTATTTTTGGGTTAGTTGTCATTTATTGAGCCACCTGCTCTAATCCCACTTTCTTTTGGAATCATGACCCCAAATGTAGGGAAGTTGCCACCTGCAACATAGGAAGTGTTTGAGGATGCTGCAACTTGTCTTTTGCTCTACACCTAGTTCCTTCCACCAATTTGACCAGTAACACTCTTATTAACAGCTCTCCCAAGATGTTGTCTCCAATGTTTATTTATTAAAAATAAAATATTCAGAATTACATTCCACATCTTTTGACTCTGCTGAGTCATCAGTTCCTACTTAGCATTAAATTTAACATAATGTCTTAGGAATCAAATTAAAACAATTAACATTATTTAACAAAATTGGGGTATGTGACATTCAAGGTGAATGAAATGTCTACAGGTAAAGGTTGAGCATCAACACCACATAGGTTTGTTGCAGCCTTTGCCAGTTCTAGAATGGAAATGGGAAGTCATTTCCATGAATTTTTTTACAAGATTGCCAATGACTTGGAGACAACATAATTCCATCATGGTTGTGGTGGACAAGTTGACAAAGGCAGTACATTTTATACCAGTTAAGTCTACGCATAGGACCGATGACATTGCAAAGATCTTCATGAAGGAAATTTTCAAATTGCATGGATTTCCTAAGGAAATAGTCTCTGACAGGGATGCCAAGTTCACTTACAACTTTTGGAAGGGGTTGTTTGCAGATTTGGGTACAAAGTTGAACTTCAACATTTCCTACCATCCTCAGATAGATGGTCAGACAGAGAGAGTCAATTAGGTGCTTGCAGACATGCTTCACATGTATGTGATGGACAAACCAACCATGTGGAAAGATTACTTACACTTGGTAGAGTTTGATTATAACAATGGACAACAAGCATCCTTGGGGATGAGCATGTATGAAGCTTTGTATGGAAGAGCGTGTAGGACACCGGTGACTTGGGATAATGTAGTGAACAGGGTTGTGCTTGGTCTAGAATTTCTCAAGGAAATGGAGCAAGAGGTTGTAAAGATCAGGCAGAATCTGAAAGCGGCTCATGATAGATAGAAAATCTATGCAGATAAGCATAGGGTGAACAGAGAGTTTAGTGTTGGGGATCATGTTTACCTCAGAGTGAGGGAAAATAAGAGTTCCTTAAAGCTTGGAAGTTGTGCCAATTTGTCACCAAGATATTGTGGGCCGTTTGAAGTGCTTGAAAGAATAGGGCCAGTTGCATATAGACTTGCATTGCCTGCTAGCACTAGAGCTCATAATGTTTTTCATGTTTCTTTGTTTAAGAAATATGTACATGATTCTAACCATGTGATAAATTGGGATGTGATTCAAGTGGAACCCGAGGGAGAGTTCCAAATCGAGCCAATGCGTATCCTTGACAGGAAGGTCACAATGATCTGAAACCGAGCCATAGGGTAGGTAAAGGTGCAATGGGAGCACTACGGTCCTGAAGAGGATACATGGGAACTAGAGGATGCCATGTGATTGGCACATCCATTCTTGTTCAATTTTGCGGAACACTGAGGCGATACCAGTGTAGCATTTTGTTCAATTTTGTAAAGCACTGAGGACAGTGCTATTGAAGGGGGAGGGGAATGTAACACCCTGGTTTTGACCCTATTTGAATTAGAATGTATATGATGTATATATTGTAATTAATCATGGTGTGGAGCTAAAGGAAAAATCCCCACCATTGATTTATGGTTTTATGTTTTGACGATTAAAATCGTTGCTGAAGGTATATTTCATGCTAGTCGACACATTATAATTTTTACATCATGTAAATATGCAATTTAATTAAAAACACCAAACAACTATGTCTATGCAACCATAATGAAAAGGGCATGATTTTTCTAAGGATAAGGATGGGGGAATTTCTAACCTTGGGAGCCATTGGGGAAAATCCAAGTGTCAATTAATAAACCCATTTAGTTGTCACCTATCTTTTGTCTTACTCACCCTTTATCCATTGTCTCATTCAACAACCTTTTGGTTTTATTCCTGTTTCAACTACCAAATTAAATCCTCTGATATTAGTAGGGGCAGTTATTGCATGGATAGTGGTGTGGTAGGACTGTCAGTCCTTTCCCACATGCACACTCCACCAAGGAGCACGTTCTCCCTCACATGGGCAAGAAGAGATCGGGACCCATTCTTCATATTTTCCTCACGCAGAGAACTAGGAGGGTGGCCTTACCTTCACGAATTGGCTGTGTGGGTTCTCATCTTCACGATTTTGGGTCTGGGACCTTTTCCTCATCACTAGACATCCATGTTGGGTTCCCTAAAAAATGGATGGAAGTTTCTTGTACGTGAATATCGTTGTTGGATTTTGCTGTGTGCAGTTACCTTACACGTTTTGTGGTCTGTGTATACGAATCCATATCCACGATGAGAGTCTGTTGTGTCTGAATTCCCTTCCCAATCAGGCTGTCTTTCCTGTTTTTCCAGTGGAGAAATCATGGATGTTGTTTTCCCCACGAGTGTGGGTTGTTGCTGAGTTGTTTTGGCCACATTAGGGCCAAGAACAACTATGGGACCGGTTTGCTCATTATGAGCTATGTATCACCATTTTGGCTACAGTAATGTTTCTTTTTGTCTTCCCCAGAGTTGTGAATTTCTGATTTTTGCTGTGTGTATGTAGTGGTTGGTGTTTGGACGGTTTTGGAGTGGGAATGAAGGTTTGGTCTGCTTGATAAACTTGGTGTGTTCGGGAGTCTCATAGATAGAGCTAGAGGGATGGATTTCTTCTCCATGCCCCCTGAATAGCACTGGAAGGGAAGTCAGGGCCCAAGGGACTGTGCAACAGAGAAGGGACTAATTCTTTGTGTTGTGTGTGTGTGGATGTCCTAGAAGTCAGGCTAGTTCTGGTGCAGGTGTTCTTAGCTCTTCAATGATCCCACTGGCTTAGCAGTCAACTTTTCCCAGCTCCCTAATAGCCTGATAAACCCAACCGTGTTGGATTGGATGAATTTTGTGGGATCCTTGGCTATGTGTGAGCCTGCTTAGTTTCCTTATTCCTTGTGGGAATCATGCCCTACTCGGGGGTGGCAGTGTTGCTGAGAGATTAAGGAGCACACTGGCCAATGGTTGGGTGGAACATTGCGATGACATAGCTGGTTGCGGGACGAGTTTGTTCATAAGATAAGTATTCTTGTCTATTTCATCTCTGCAATTGTATTTGATGTTTAATGAAAATGATGAACAAGGCTAAATGCTTGAATGTATGGTTTTGCTTTTGCTGTATGGTAATAATGTATGAATGCTTTAATGTATGCATGTTTTACTTCAATGCATTTCAATTTTTATGTGTATGTATGTTCATGGGGCTAGTTGGCCAGATTAATAGCAACAACGGTAGCGTCCTCTTCACCGGTCAGAGGGTCGAGAACATTACATCTTAACCATTTTATCCCTATAAACATCATCCAGCCACAAACTATGTAAGTGTGCTAGTTTAAAGACTTTTCATTATTATGAACAAGTTTTTCTTTATTTATAATAAATATTTTTCAAAAATCTTCCACTTTTTAATCCTATTCCATTTTATTATTCTTTTAAAGTTATTGACCGTTTTTGTTTTTCTTTATTTATAATAAATATTTTTCAAAAATCTTCCATATTTTAATCCTAATCTGTTTAAATATTGTTTTAAGTTTATTAACCCCTTTTTATTTTCTTTTTAAATTTATTAACATTTTTATTATGACTTTCAACCTCTTTTAATCATTTGGTTGTTCTCAATTTTTATTTTGTTATTAACAATTAGTTTCTTTTTTTAATCATTTTGTTGTTCTCTATTTTATTTTGTTAGTAACAATTAATTTCTCTTTTTAATATTTTTTTATGTTAATTTTAAGAGATAATCGTGATTTTTTTGCCTAATCCTTGTGTATCTTAAAAAAGATTTATTTTGATTTCTTAAAGATAGATTGAGTGTCCATTCCAATTGTCACTTCCAAAACTACAGTGAAATTTAGAAGCTATAAAGCTATTAGATATAATGCATAAATATATTCGTTTGTTTTCTATATCTAGGTTTCTTGTTCAAACAACTCCTATGATGTAGGATATGATTTACATTTATTTGATCTAAATTTTCTTATCTCTTTGCTATATATGTAACCTTTAATCCGTAATACAATTGAGTTGAGTGTTACTCCTCTTGTGTGTCTGAGAGAGCATTTGTGCTCTGCTGGTTTTCTCCTTAGTTTCTCTAATTTGGTGTCAGAGCCAAGTTGTGGGTTGTTGTGGAGAAACCAGAAATTGGTGTGAGTGAGCGTGTGTGGAAGAGCTCCTTTATTGAGGCGTATGCTAAGAAACGTGAGTGTGAGAGATGCTAACATTTTTTTTATCAGTTTTATCTCAATTTATTGTCTTTTTACCACCAGTGTGTCCAAGAAATCCGTAAAGTGAATGCTTGGAGGAATATCAATTTGATCACCCACATTGGAGGAGGAATATTTCTCAACATTTCTTTTATCACCAGCGTTGGGTAACGCCAAAATGTTATCTCTGCCCAATCAAGAAATCACTGCTAGCATGTTTGAGAGGTTGACCGTTGGCAGCATTCGTTAGGAGAAATAAATCAAGAAAGAAATCGCTGCTAGCACGTTTAAGAGGTTGACTGTTGGCAGCATTTGTTAGGAGAAATCACAACATTCAAGAAATCGCCAATCAAGAAATCACAACATTCGTTGGGTGAAACCAAAATGTTATCTACCCAGTGTTGGAGCTCATGCTTAAACAATATCTCTATGCTTGATCGTGAGGAGAAAAGTTCAATGCACGGAGAAAAATTCAGATGAACCTGCCAACTAGAAAGTTCAATGCACTGAAGCTGTCACTCTCAGCAGTCAAAGCACCCGATGCTTCTCCAACATCCTCCAAAGAGCTGATGGTGCTGTCTCCAAGGATTAAGTGTGCCAGCAGTTCTCTTCAGCATAGAGAAAAGAGCACTGGTGAGCCCTTCCTTAAACAAATTTTTGTCAGCGTCGGATCAGGCCCAAGTAGTGAGCGTCGGGTTATTTGATTGTATGACAGTGGAATAGGTGAGATAGTATTTTTTCTCCCTTGTTTGGTTAAAATTACTTTCCCTACAGTTCAATAAAAATAGCAGATATGTTGCTTGCCAATTTATACATTACTGAAGCATCGAAGTTGAATGGGAAGAATTATGTAAATTGGAAATTTAAATTAATCACTGTACTTGAAGCTCTCAGTTTGTGGCCGATTGTGAAAGGGGATGAACAAAAGCTTATAGATACCTTGTCTCTCTCATATTGGAATTCGCGAGAAACCCCAGCAAAGGTGTTGATTTGTATGTCTGTAAAAGACAACATAATACCTTACATCATAAATATCAAGATGCCCAGAGACACATGGGACAAATTGAAAGATTTGTATGAGACGTCTAACTCTAATAGAATTTTGTTTTTAAAGACCAAATTATTGTATATTAAGATGGATGTGAATGAAAATATGAATAAATACCTCTGCCGCATCAAAGACTTCAGAGATAATCTGGGTGACATAGGTGAAGAAGTATTTAGTACTGATCTGGCATCTATCACATTAAAAGGTCTTTTTCCAGATTACAAAGTCTTCATCTCATCTCTTTCAGCAAGACATACCCCTCCTACATCTACAGAGTCTCGGCGGAATCCCGATACAAGAAGAAGAAAGGATAAAGATGTATGAGCCTGAATCTCATACTTCAGATCAGGCGTTGATGGAAAAAGGTAGATACCCACACAAAGGAAATCACTGGAATTCACACAGAGGAAAGTTTCGTACAAGACACAGAGGTATGTCACGCAATGACTCTGGTGCTAATAAATATTTTGTATGCCATTATCGTGGCAAATTAGGTCACATAGCTAGATATTGTTTTAAAATGATAAAAAATGAATCAAACAACAGATACAGAAAACATAATGGAAATTATGTTAGAAAAGTAACCCCTAATGTTAATGGATTTAAAAACCTAAGACTATTTATATCTAAACATTCTTTGTCTGTTGAGACGGATAATGAAAATACATGGTTCATAGATTCAGGTGCATATGCCCACATGTCCTATAATAGAGATTGGTATGATGAGTATTATGAAAAGTCTGATGGCACACACATCTATCTAGGTGATAATAGGTCTCACAAAGTCCTAGGTTATGGAGTGATAAATGTTGACCTACCTAATGGACAATTTAAACAGATACATAATGTGATGTATGTCCCAAGAATCAAAATGAACCTAATATTTGTTTTTGCTATCAGCGATAATGATATGAAAGTTGAATTTGATAAATATAAGTGTCATGCCAAATATGTCCAAGATCATTACAGGGTTATAATGACATGATCTAGACTTGGTGGACTGTACAAGCTAGATGCAATCAAGGGAAACCATCAGGCATTAGCAGCATCAGCTATTTCAGATGTTGAATTATGGCATAAAAGGTATGGAAACCTCAATCACAATGATCTCATGTTATTATAGAAAACTTCAATGGTTGAGGGTCTTTCTGTCATTAAAAATGATCATATTGAATGTGTTGCATGTGCACTTGGAAAACAACACAGAAATGAATTTCCTAACCATGAAGAGAAGAGGCAGACTGAAATCCTTGAACTAATAACACTGATGTATGTGGACCTATGTAGACCAGATCACTTAGTGGTGCATGGTATTTTCTGATATTTGTTGATGACAGATCCAGGTTCACATGGGCTTACTTCATCAGAAGGAAAAGCGATGTCTTCAAATACTTCAAGGAATTCAGAATCAAAGTTGAGAAGCAGAGAGGTAAATACATTAAAATACTCAGATCAGATCAAGGTGGTAAGTACACTTCTAGAGATTTTAAAATATACTGTAAATAAAGTGGAATCCAACAGCAATTCGCAGTCACTAATACACCTCAACAAAATGGTATTGGTGGGAGGAAAAACAAAAAATTGGTTGAATGTGCTCACAACATGATCCAAGGTAAAAACATTTCCAATGGCTTTTGGGTTGAAGCAATTAACACTGTTGTTTACTTAAAAAATAGGAGTCCAACAAAGAAATTAGAACTTCAAACCCCCTTTGAATTCTTTCATGGCTACAAACCTGAAATTAGTCATTCAAGAATATTTGGTTCTAGGGATTTTGCACACATACCTAAAGATGACAGAAGGAAATTGGATGCAAAATCCATTGAATGTGTCTTTGTTGGCTAGTAGAGATGTTGTATTTCATGAAAATGCATATATGTGTTATAGGATGAATAATGTTGATGAAGAACTGATCTCAGATGAGCATGGAAAAATAGATAAAATCCTTCAAAAAGTGCAGGACCAACAATAGGTGCAAGAACAACAGCAAGTTCAGGAACAAGAATCAAACATGAGTGATGCTACCTTAGATGATGAAAGAACAGAAGACAGAAGAATCATGGATGGAACTTCAACAGGTATTGTAGTACCTAGAAGGTTAACTCGTCAAACTCATCCTCCAGTAAAGTTTAGAGATTATGCCTTGAATACCATAATTATGAACAAGCCAAAGATAATGAAGAATGGGTAACTGCGATGAATGAAGAATATAATTCTATTATAAGAAACAAAGCTTTGGAGTTAGTAGAATTTCCCAAAGATAAAGTACCTATAGGATCAAAATGGCTATTCAAATATACACTTAAAGCAGACGATAGTATTGACAAGTTTAAGGAAAGATTAGCTGCAAAGGGTTATTCTTGGCAAGAGGGGATTGACTTTAAAGAGACATATGCACCAATAGCTAAGTTAAAAACCATTAGATTTCTAGTTGCATTAGCTACTAAACATAACTAGAGAATACACCAGTTAGACGTCAAATATGCTTTTCTAAATGGTGATTTGAAAGAGGAAGTATACTTAGTGGAGCCTGAAGGTTTTGTGCAGAAAATACAGGAGCATCTTGTGTGCAGGTTAAAGAAAGCTATCTATGGACTGAAATAGGCTCCTAGATCATGGTACATTAAGATTGAAACCTTCTTTAAACAACAAGGATTTCTCAAAAGTAAAACTGATTCGAGTTTATATATTAAATTAGATAGACAGGGAAATGTTTGCTTGATATCCCTATATGTGGATGATCTTATCATTACAGGTGGAGCATATCAATTAGTTGCATATATTAAAAGTACTTTGTAACATGAATTTGAAATGAAAGACCTTGGTGACTTACATTATTGTTTAGGCATTTCTTTTTGGAGAGAATCTGGTAAAACATTCATCACTTAGAGCAAATATGCAAGGGAAATACTTGACATATTTCAAATGAGTGAATGCAAATCTGTATCCACTCTTTTGGATCAAAATGTCAAATTATACAACAATGATGGGTCTAAAGAAGTTGATGGTACTTTGTATTGTCAACTAGTGGGTAGTCGGAACTACCTCACTACTATGAGGCTAGACCTATCATATTTAGTTAGCATCCTTAGTCAGTTCTTCGCTAAGCCATGTGAAACACATTGGAATGCTGCAAAGCAGGTCCTAAAATATTTAAAAGGAACTGTTTATTATGGTCTTTTATATATTGATGTACCTGATGTTCAGTTGGAAGGTTACTCTGATTCTGTCTGGGTAGGAAATCTCAATGACAGAAAATCCACTTCTGGATATGCTTTTAACATTGGTTTGGGAGTCATATCATGGAGCAATAAGAAACATCCAACTATTTCTTTGTCATCCACAGAAGCTGAATATAAAGCTTTAACCAGTGTCACTTGTGAAGCCATTTGTTTGAGGCGCATTCTTGAGGAGGTTGGAACACAACAAAAACAAACTACCAGAATCAAGTGAGACAATCAAAGCTCAATTAAGCTAGCACACAATCTAGTCTATCATGCCAGATCCAAACATATTGAGCTGCAACATCATTTTGTTAGAGAAAAAGATTGAGTCTCGAGAAATTGAACTCATCTATTGTAATACAAGTGAGAATGTTGCTGGTATTTTTAGCAAGCTAGTTGGAAGGATCCATTTTTAGGATCTTAGGAAGAAATTAGGTGTTGTCAATAATCCATTTCTGCATTAGGGGAAACTATTAGATATAATGCAGAAATATATTCGTTTGTTTTCTATATTTAGGTTTCTTGTTCAAACAACTCCTATGCTATAGGATCTGATCCACATTTATTGGATCTAGATTTTCTTATCTCTCTGCTATATATGTAACCTTTAATCTGTAATACAATTGAGTTGAGTGTTACTCCTCCTATGTGTTTGAGCAAGCCTTTGTGCTATGCTAGTTTCCTCCTTGGTTTCTCTAATTAAAGCAACAATACATAGTAGCAAAGAAACTTAGTCCATTCTTAAAGGATAGATACATTGTGCATTTTAGCAAGGTTAGTTACACATTTAGATGTGAGAGATGGGACATTGAACCCTGGCATGTTTGGTTGACAAAGAAAGTAAAGACCTCATTTTCAATTCAAATAGCCCAAACAATTTGACTTGCAAACTAAGTTGCCTTTGTAATTTGTGTGAAAATCTCTATCAGCTGCTTTAAAAATGATTAAAATTACTAAAGAGCAAGAACCATTTTATTTATTTTTATACTCATGCAATAGTGCAATGCAATTATGTATCCGTTTATATAATTCCTTAGCATAGGTTTAGAAGCAGTTTCTTTCCATCCACAACCATAATGGTGTGCGATAAACTTTGAGTGTATGCGTAGGTCAAACAATACACAAAACACAACCATCACTATCTATATGATTTTGGAGCCAGGGGATATTGTTGAAGCTTCATCATTGTTTTTCTCATAGTAATAAGAAATAAGTGGTCGTATTTACCTTCATCAATTGAAATTCAGCTTCATAAAACATAGTAACAAGAAACAAGCAAATAGGTATACATCGTGTCATTGACAAAAGGAAATAGTCTCACCAACTTATGACTTATTCACTATCCATGTTGTTCCAAAATTGGGTCATAGTATAGTAAAAAACTCTAATGCTAAAGCTTTTCATATTTAGGCCATGCACAAACTAAATGCATCCATGTTAAACTTGGATTAAAATGAATATGCCTTAATTATTTATAATGCATACTGGATATATTGCCAAAGTAGAATGCTAATGCTACCAGAATCACCTGCAAAATATCACTTTTACTCATTAAAATTCATTCTCACTCTTAGTTTCTTTGTATTCTCAAGTGCCCACACAATTGGGAAAAGCAAAGCGTTTGCAGTATTATACAGGACATGCTTTACAACTTCAACGGAACCTACAAGCCTCACGCAAGAAAGGGGTTTTCAGGCGCGAAAATGAGTTATTTGGCACTTTGACAAGGATTATAATATAATTCTTAAATGATCTATTTTCATTTATTGTGTAATTTTTTTTTTTTTGCGTCGATGAATATAAAACTAGAAGAGCTATCCATTGAGTTGCAGAGCATTTAATGCTGTTGCAGAAGGCTTGATGATCCTTGGATCTTGAGCAGCTCAAGATCTAACGATCATCAAGCTTGCTTGAGCCGCATTAAATGCTTTGCAGCTCAATGGATAGCTCTTGCCATATAAAACAAGAGGTTTGGTGAGATAAAATAACCCTTATATGGAATGGAAGCCTAACATAAATGTTAATGGAGGTAGCATAATCTGTTTTTTTAATTAATGCTATGTTGAAAATAAAATTAATGTAAATGAAAATGTTGTTACTATATTTCAATGCTACTATAATATCTCAATTTTGTGTTAGTTCTTAAGTTGAAATACACAAATAGAAATGGCTGGCCTTGATATGAGGCCAAATAGTAAGGTCTCAAAGTTTTAGAAAAACACATTGTAAGCATCTCACGAAGAAAAATTAAGATACATGTTAAAGAAATGTTTTGATGCAGGAAGAAAACTTAGGATAAATGTTAAAGAAAGGTTTTGATGCATGCTGATAGAAATGATAGACTCTTGCTAGTCTAAAGGCAGGAACTTATAGCATTATCGCATGCATTTTTTCAATAATATATGGGAAGGTTAACTTTTCATTTAAAAGACTTATTCAATTATAAATTTATAATTAAGTGTTCAATCCTTTATAAGGGTGGTTTGTTGTTAATTTATTTTAAAAGAGTTATATGGTGACTTATATTCAATTATCAATTTATGCATATAGATTAAGTGTTTATTTTTTTATAAGGGTGGTTTGTTGTTAATTTTTTTAAAAGAACTTTATATGGTGGTAATGGTTGTGCCTAAATGTTAAAAAAGTGGAGAAAGTACATAGGTAATTGAATAAATTATTATCCATAAAATGATAGAAGAGAATTTAACGGTCATGGCATTAATATTGTAACATTTTCAGTAAAAACTATAAGTAATGTTATTTGTTTTCCTAAGTTGTCAATTGTTTTGGTAGACTTAGAAGACTCAAGGCCTGACTTTACTCAACTAAATTGAGGCATGGAAACACTAAAATGAGATACATTGGATGAGAAGCCGTAAATATCTATGTGTTAGATTATGAATATCATCTTGATTTTAGAAACACTTAAATATGAGTTAATTTGTTAAAACTCTTTTTTAGACAAAAGCTAAAGTCTTTCCTACCTTTACCTAAAATATCAAATAAGAGTAAGTTAATACTATAAAATATTAATGCAAATGATTTATATCAATAAGTACTGTGATTGTTATTTACAATGGCAAGTTGAGACAATTAATATTACTAGAGGTAATAATAGTAATATTGATTAAAAAGAATCATTCTTTTAGTATATAAAATATATCTTATATATAAGGTTTATTATTTTAATTTTAAATAATTATAATAATATTTTTATCATTATCATATATATATTACAAGTAAGAGTAATTTATTATTATATAGAACAACAAAAGAGGCTCCCATGGGTTGGCTTTTACAGAGAGACCGAATTCCCTCTTGCTGGTTTTGCTTACGGCAAGGGGTGTCTCTCATATTCTTGGTTGTTCGTTGGACTACGTAGACTAGTATTCTTGATATTTGAATAAGATGGATTCTCTTATCTTTATTTTGTTGATTATTGGATAAAGCGTAAACTCCTCTTCCTTTAATTATGTCTCACCTTACCCCTATTGACTTTTTATTAATTTTACCTTTACTTGGAGCGCCTCTTTCTCGTACTAGAGAGGGCGAGTATTCTTGTTTACAATAGATGCAATAACCCTTAATATTTGTATGTGAACAAAGCTCAACCCTTTGAACATTGTTTTAATTTATATATCTGTTTTAGATGGGAAAGGTAGCTTATCTTTTTTAATTAATGTTGGAATTATATAAGATAATATATAAAGGAAGACAAATAATATTTAGCATGCTGCAAAATTGCACCAAGTTTAATGACCACTAAATCTTGAACTGCTCGAAATCTAATGGTCATCAAACTTGTTGCAACTGCATTAAATACTTTACAACATGCTAAATACTACAAATCTCATGACAAAATACCAATGCCACCCTTTCTCCAAATTTTATAATGATCTCCGTAAAGGAGAGGGCAGCCTATACATTTGTTAACCTTTTCGTGAATTAAGGGATGATGATGCCATCTAAAAAATGAATATAGCTTAATATTATAATCAAAGAGTCTAGTAACATATCACTCTTATGTTAGATTGTTAAAAACATTCGTTGGGATAATGAAAACAATTCTTTGGAATATTTAAAGCAAATCTTTTACTATTTTTAAAAGTAATTTTCCCTTGATTAATTATTAAGAGGTAGGAAAGGCAATAAAAGTAGATTTCAGAATTAAAGGCCCAACTCTATCTTTGAGTAGAAAAACTTAATTATTAAAGTTTAAATATTTAATAATAATAAAATGTTTTGTGGTTTTATTATTTAAACTTAAATTTTAATATAAAAGGATGAAAGTAATATAGTAAAAATATTTTGAATTATTTTAAGAAGGTAAATTTTTATGTTTAAAAAAAAGGCATTGCATTAAGGATAGAAAGTATTTTAAATTGGGAAAGAGTGTAACACTTCGGTTTTGACCTCGATGCATTATATATATATATATATATATATTGTAAATAATCATGGTGCAGAGCTAAAGGCCAAGGCCCCACCAACGATTTGGTTATGTTATGTTTCGGATTGGAATTGTCACCGATAGTATATCGAGACATACAACATATATTAAGTTGTGGCATCATGTAACTATGCTTTTTAATTAAATAAACCCAACCAATTATGTTCACTGCAACCAAATTGAGAAGGGGCATGATTTCCTAAGGTTAAGGGGGGGATTGATAAACCTGGATCCCGTGGGAAAATCCATGTGTCACCACTCTTTTTGCTCACCTTCCCTTGTCTCATCCAACCACCACCTTAATCGTTCTGTTGTTAGTTGGGGCATCTATTTGCTGGTAGGAAAACTCCTACACTCACGCATGCACTCTCTCCACGATGCGCCTTTTGGGTTGCGGATGGTCTGTCCACTATCCCGATTGTGAGCTATTCGTTTTCCCCATGCAGAGCAGAGTTAAAAGGGATTACAATCCATTGTGTGGGGGTTCGTTCGTTCTCCTCTTCCTCACCGACTATTGGCCTGAGGATTGGTTCTTCCTCTTATTCATGCAGAAAGTCTGTGTTTTGACTCCACCATTATTGGACTATGAAATGTTGCCGTGGTTTTTCACTGTGGGATGTTTTTCGTGGTTTCCTTGGTGATATGTCTTCCTCCTGTCTATGTTGAGGATCGGCTTCCTACTCGCGTTCTTGTTGTAGTTGTCCAGATATTTCATTATTGATCATGGACTGTGGTTTTCTTTTGTGGTTCGTTGGCTATTGTTTTCCACCTTTGTTGGCTGCGTTTTCCCTTGTGAATTGGCTGCGGTAGGCAACTGTGGGATCATTTTGGCCACGATAGGGCCAAGAACAATCCAGGGAGTTCCTTTTCCCTTGATAAAGCTTTAATAGCTGGGTTGCTGCATGCATGCAGTGGTTTTGTCCTCGGACTGCATTGGAGTGGTGAATGAGGGCCTGATGTGCATGATAAACCTGGTGGGTTAGGAACCACACCAATAGAGCTAGTGGGCTGGCTTTCTTCTCCACAACCCCTGAATAGCACTGGAAGGGAGATCAGGGTCTGAGGGACTGCGTTGCAAAGAAAGGATTGATTTCCTTGTGTTGGGTGTGTGCGGGTGTTCTAGAAGCCAGGTTGGTTCTGGTGTTAGTGTCTATAGCTCTTCAATGGGCTCACCAGCTTAGCATTGAGCCTTTCCCAGATCTTGGATGGCCTGATAAACCCAACTTGGTTGACTTGGCTGATCTGTTGTTTGCCTGATAAACCCAACTGTGTTGGCTTGGCTAAACTGTGTACCCTTGTGGGGTTGTTATCCTTGGCTATGTGTAAGCCTGCTAGTTCCTTATTCCTGGGGAAATCATGCCCGACTCGGAGGTGGCAGCGTTGTTGAGATATTAAAGAGCACGCGGGCCTATGGTTGGGTGGAACATTGCAGCGACGTAGCTGGTTGTAGGACAAATTCTCTATAAGATAAGTATTCTTTCCTAACTTGTGTCTGCAATCATATTTACCATTGATAAATGATGATGTACATGTTAAATGCTGATTGATATGTTTTGCTTCCGTTGTGCATATGAATGATTATGCTTCATAATTTTTTTTATGTTTATAAGTTTCATCCTTCAGCATTATATGCATGTATGTTCATGTTCATGGGGCTAGATGCATGGTTGATTTGGTGTTTAGTAGCATCCTCTCGCTGTTCGGAGGGTCAGGGACGTTACAGTGTGGTATCAGAGCAAAGGTTGTAGCATGGGCTTGAATGGGCCGTGAAGATGCAGTGACAGAGCTTATGTTGCAGTAATTGGGCCTCAGAGGGCCATGAAAAGATTAGTTAACAGAGGCAGGTTGCTCACTGGCCCAGAAGAAACCAGGAGAAATGGGTGATGACAAGAAAATTCACAAAAAATTTCTAAGTGCCAGAATTGTCGCCTCATCGAAAAACTTGGTGCGAAGTTCTTCCGATGCAGTGAAAAGGATAGTGTGAAGGTCACTCGATGTATGACAATCAGAAGAAGATTGTGGAAGGAATTTCGTTTGTCGCTCGTCGGCCCATCGGAGAACTTAGTGCGAAGTTCCTCTGACACGACGGAAGTGTTAGTTTGATGCCCACTCGACGACAGAAGGTTTTGCAAAATTTTGCTTAGGTGTTAAAATCGTCGGTGCATTGGAGAACTCAGTGAGAAGTTCTTTTGACATAGCGAAAGAATTAGATTGAAGACCACCCGACGCCGACCATTGGCGATCGACGCCACTTAGTTGAAGGAATCGCCAATGACACGTCAGTGGAGGATAGTAGATTGATCAGCGATGGAGAGGAATTTGGAAAAAATTAATGAAGTAGCGAAATCATCGGCGATCGGCGATGATTAGTTGATCGCATCGCCGATGCTTAGATGATTACGTTGCTGATGCGGTGAAAGTTTGACGACTACACTGGAAGAGATTGGCTGATTATGCGCCGCTGTTGTGGATGGCTAGGTAACTATGCTTCCGACAGGTAGAGCCTCCCACCACTGATATCGCAGAAGATAGTTGATCCGACGGCCGATGCGGTGGAAGACAGAGGAGGAAAACTCTGAAAATTTTCTAAGGCACGAGATCATCGGCCATCGAAAAATGCTAATGGTTAGGATCACCGATGACTAGAGGATGGGATCGCCGACATGGAAGGAAGAAAAAAATTTTCAAAATTTTGTTTAAGTGTGGAAAACCATCGGCGATCAGTGAAAGATAGATGATCGAAGCGTCGATCGATGGACATTAGTTGTTCGGGCGTCCGCCATTGCGTCTGGTTAGTGAACTATCCCGCCGATGCATTAGTATTTCCACTCACCGATGCCGAGTTGTTTAGTGAATAGTGGCTCCAAGTTCCGATAAAATAACTACAGTGGTGGCGTTTAGTGCTCAGGAGCGTTGACACTGCGGAAGTATTGGGGTTTAATTCGTCGATACGGTGCCGATAAACAGTTGATTTGATCGGCAATGTATAGGGGAAGATGGAGCCGACAGAGTCGGAGAAAGATAAAGGAAGCTTTCGTTGACATATAGTTAAATGAATCGATGAAGAATAAGAGATGGTTGAGCCAATGAAGCGATGGAAAAGAAGACTAAAGAGAAAAGTTTTGAAAATTTCTCTAAGTATAGGAATCGTCAGTGAAATTTAGATGACGGAACCGCCGATGCGTTGGCAGACATCGAAAGAAATTAGTTGTTCAGACCGTCGATGCCGTCGACGAAAAATAGTTGTTGGGATTGCCAACATCGTGGAAGAATTTAGCTATTTGTCAGTCCGTCGTTGCGGCTGCTGTGTGGACTAGCGCGCCGATGATTAGGAGTTCAAATTGCCGATGCTTCGATCGCCGACACATAGCGCTTAGTGGTTTCGACCGCCGAATGATGTTATGGCCCGCGAGAAGAAGAAGAAATTTTAGAAAATTTTCTAAGTGTTGACTCCATCGGCGATTGGAGAAAGTTAGTTGTATTGGTCGCCGATGACATTGGAAGAAGTTAGTGGTTCGTGCGCTCGCCATTGCAAAAGTCCTGACGACTAGCCACCCGATGCAACAGTGAGTCGATTTTCTCGCCGATTCATATCAGAAGTTTAGACGATTTTCCCTTCGAAACGCTGGAAAGTTAGTGGGGAAGATACCCAATGAGAAGAAAATTTTGGAGGATTTTGGTTGATTATAAGGTCATCGAAAAAATATTAAGGATCAAGTCGCCGATCGGAATAATTCGAAGGTTTGTAAATTCGTCGTTGCGGCAGTCTAAGACACTATCCACCCAATGAATAGTAGGTCCAATAGCCGATAGATGTCCGCAGAACCCACAGTGAGATCACTTTTCACCGTTGCGGTTGCCCAAGGGACTACGCACCTGATGAATAATGCATCCGACTGTCGATACCGCGGAAGACCTTAGCTGATGAAACCGTCGATGGATAGACCTTGGCATTGCCATTACAGTTCGGAGGGTTAGATCACTACAGACCCGACACGCCAGAGGGAAATAAATGAACATACCGTCAATGAGCTAGGTGTTTTGACCACCGAAATGTTGGAAAGATAGTTGGGAGGAGATCCGATTGGACCAAAGGAGATTTGGGTTTTTCGAGGGAACTTCTCAGCAATTTTTCAAGCAGTTTTCAACTATCTTTTAGTGGGTTTTCAACAGACTGTCAGTGGATTACCAGGTTGAATATGAGAGAGAGAGAAAATTTTTGCGTTTTAGCAAAATTGTTGGTTTATGAATTTACAGAAAAAAGGAAGGTAAGTAGTTTTGAATTACATTAATGATATGCATCTAATAGTTTGCTACTAACATGTTTGCAGAATTATAGACACCTCCAAGAGCAGTATTCCAGGAAGAACAGTGTGGTAAAGCAAGAGGTGGTCCAGTCATGAGAACCCATGATGGATATGATGCTCAAGATTCTTACGAGCGTGTAGGAGATGCCATGGGAGAAAATGTCCGTAATGGAAATGATGACATAGAGTCTAATGGAAGGAGATTCCAAGAGACACCGTCTGAGGTTGCAGCCACCATGAGAAGCTCGATTAAAGCCCAGGAAGAGTAGCATCAGTTGAATGCTGCCATGTTGCAGAGTTTGACAGACTTGCAGAAGAAGATAGATTCTGGACAAGGTACATCAAGGCTAGAAGGCAGTAAGAGAAGGACTAGGAGGAGGAGAAGGACTTCCAGTGGATCATCTGACTCTGAAGAATCCAGGGGAGATACAAGTTCATCTTCTTGTAAAAGAAAAAGCAGAAGGCACCATAGGGATCGCTCTCAGGATGAATTTAAGAAAGATAAACCTCCTACATTTGATGGCGAGATAAAGACTGGACAAGAGGCTGAAGCTTGGCTTCTTGGGATAAAGAAGTACTTCCAAGTGTAGGATTATTCAGGAAACATGAAGGCAAGAGTTTCCATATTCAATCTAAATGGAAGAGCATCCATTTGGTGGGAACACTTCAAGCAAGTAAAGAGGATCAGTGAAAGGAAACTGAAGTGGAAGCAGTTCAAGAAGTATTTTAGGCAAAAATACCTCTCCGACATGTATTATGATGACAAGATTGAAGAGTCCCATGAGCTAAGATTGGGACAGCAGACTACGGATGAATATGCAAATAAGTTCTTGGAATTATTGAGGTATGTCCGGTACATCATAGATGAAAAAGTGAAGGTCCAGTGATTTTTGAGTGGATTGCCTCAGTCTTACAAAGACAAAATTGAGTTTTATGCACCTAGAACTCTTGAAGAAGTAATAAGGAAGGCTAAGTATTGCTATGAGTAAAGAAAAGGTAAACCTGATTACCATAAGGCATGGAAGGACAAGAAAAATGAAAAGTTTGATAAAAGAAAGAAAGGTTTCAAACCTTCTAGATTCAGGAATCAACAGAAGCAGCCATCCCAAGTTGTGAGTAAGCCAGTTGGAGTGACAGGTGGAAATCCTAAAGATCCACCACAGAATAAAGGTCCACTCAAATGTTGGAAATGTGAAGTACCCCACTTGCACAGATATTGTCCACTTGAGAATGAAAGTGCAAGGCAAGCTTATAACATTCAGGAAGCAGAAACAATGGGTCAAGTAGCAAGAGCAGCCCCTAGAATTTATGCAGCATTGGAGGACCGCCAGGCAGATCATCAATCAACTGTGGTTGAAGTTGTAGGTAAGATTGTTGAACAATCTGTTTCTATTTTGATTGACCCTGGTTCTACTCACAGTTACATTACTCCTAGAGTAGTGGAGATTTGTGATTTTAAGAAAGTAAAGCATAGGAAATCTTGGTTAGTTCATCTAGCCACTGGAACTAAGAGAAAAGTCAGTGAAGTAGTGGAGAAATGCCCATTGGCTATGAATGGATTGATCACTTGTGTAGATATGAATGTTCTACCGCTTGGTTCCTATGATGTTCTCATTGGAATGGATTGGTTAGAAGCTTACAGAGTAAAGCTTAACTGTTACAACAAGACTTTTGAATGCACATATGAACAAGGAAACCCAGTAGTTGTAAAAGGCATTCCAAAGGTAATTTCAGTAAGGCAAGTTTCAGTAATGCAATTGAAGAAGTTCTGTAGGAAAGGTTTTTAGTTGTATGCAGCTCATATTCTGGAACCAATAGGAGATGAAACTCCTAGATTGGAGGACTATTAGGTGTTACAGGAATTCAAGGATGTGTTTCCTGATGAGATTCTAGGGCTTCCTCCAAAAAGGGACATTGATTTCACCATTGAACTTGTGCCAGGAGTGGCGCCAGTGTCCAAGACACCCCGCAGGATGAGTACACTGGAGATGCTAGAATTGAAGATGCAAATGCAAGAGTTGTTGGAAGTATATTCGACCGAGTGTGTCTCCTTTGGGAGCACCGGTTCTATTTGTAAAGAAGAAAGATGGTACACTTAGGTTATGTATTGATTATAGACAGTTGAACAAGGTTACTGTGAAGAATAAATATCCCTTGCCTAGGATTGATGACCTCTTTGATCAAATGAGAGGAGCAAATGTATTTTCGAAGATTGACTTGAGGTCTGGTTATCATCAGGTGAGAATCAAGGACGAAGAAATTCATAAGACAGCCTTCAGGACAAGGTATGGGCATTATGAGTTTGTAGCAGTACCATTTGGTATCACCAATGCACCAGCTACATTTATGTGCCTTATGAACAGTGTCTTCAGTAAGTATTTGGACAAGTTTGTTCTTGTTTTCCTTGATGACATTCTTGTTTATTCTAAGAATGAGGAAGAACATGAAGAGCATTTGAGATTGACATTGGAATTGCTCAGGGAGCATCAGCTGTATGCAAAACTGAGCAAGTGTGACTTCTATAGAGATATAATTCAGTATTTGGGTCCCATTATCTCAGAAGAGGGTATATCAGTAGACCCTGAGAAGATTGAAGCCATTATGAGTTGGCCTACTCCAAAAAAATGTGACGGATGTAAGATATTTTATGGGACTTGCAGGATACTACAGGAGATTAATTGAGGGATTCTCCAAAGTTGCACATGCCATCACTTCTCTGCAAAAGAAGGGGATGAAATTCGAATGGACTTCAAAGTGTGAAGAAAGCTTCCAGTGGTTGAAGAATATTCTCACCAGTGCACCAGTATTGAAGGTTGTAGATCCAAAGAAAGATTTTGTGGTGTGTACTAATGCATGCGGACAAGGGCTTAGAGGAGTCCTTATGCAGGACAACCATGTGATATGTTATGAGTCAAGAAAGATGAAGGAGAATGAGAAGAATTATGCCACTCATGATCTAGAGCTTGTAGCCATAGTACATGCTCTCAAGATGTGGAGGCATTACTTGATGGGTAGAATATTTGAGCTCAGAACATACCATTGTGGTTTGAAGTATCTATTTGATCAGCCTACTTTGAATGCTAGGTAAGCAAGATGGCTGGAATTTTTATGTGAATTTGATTTTTAAATCAAGCACATAAAGGGAAAATAGAATAAGGTAGCCGATGTGCTCAACAGGAAGGTACATAAAATGCATGTGGCGTATTTGCCAATCAGATTTGAGGCAGCAGATTATTAATCATGTTGCCGGCGATGAGTTGTATGAGTAGGTAAAAGACAAATTGCAAAAACAAAATATTGAGAAGAGGTATGAGGGATATAAATTGGAAGAAGATGGAATTCTCACTTATAAAGGCAGAATTTATATTCCAAATGTAGAAGATTTGAGGAGAGTTGTTATGCATGAAATCCATCAAGCTCCATATTTTGGTCACCCAGGATATCAAAAGACAATTACTACAGATAGGAAGCAGTACTTTTGGCCAGGAATGAAAAAGGACATGGTTGAATACATTTCAAGGTGCATGAAATGTCAACAGGTAAAGGTTGAGCATCAACATCCCACATGTTTGTTGCAGCCTTTGCCAGTTCCAGAATCGAAATGGGAAGTTATTTCCATGGATTTTATTACAGGATTTCCAATGACTTGGAGACAACATGATTCCATCATGGTTGTAGTAGACAAGTTGAAAAAAGCAGCACATTTTATACTAGTGAAGTCTATGCATAAGACTGATGACATTGCCAAGATCTTCATGAAGGAGATTTTCAAATTGCATGGATTGCCGAAGGCAATAGTTTATGACAGAGATGTCAAGTTCAATTCTAATTTTTGGAAGGGATTGTTTGTAGATTTGGGTACAAAGTTAAACTTCAGCACTGCATACCATCCTTAGACAGATGGGCGGACAGAGAGAGTTAATTAGGTGCTTGAAGATATGCTTCGCATGTACGTGATGGAAAAACCAACCAAGTGGGAAGATTACTTACACTTGGTAGAGTTTGCTTATAACAATGGACAACAGGCATCCTTGGGGATGAGTCCATATGAAGCTTTGTATGGAAGAAGGTGTAGGACACCAGTGACTTGGGATAATCTAGTGAACAGGATTGTGCTTGGACCAGAATTGCTCAAGGAAATGGAGCAAGAGGTTGTAAATATTAGGCAAAATCTGAAAGCAGCACAGGACAAACAGAAAAGCTATGCAGATAAGCATAGGATGAACAGAGAGTTCAGTGTTGGGGATGATGTCTACCTCATATTGAGGGCCAAGAAAAGTTCCTTGAAGCTTGGAAGTTGTGCTAAGCTGTCACCTAGATATTGTGGGCCGATTGAAGTGCTTGAAAGAATGGGGCCTGTTCCATATAGACTTGCATTGATAACTAGTACTAGAGCTCATATTTTTTTCATGTTTCTTTGCTTAAGAAATATGTACATGATCCTAACCATGTGATAAATTGGGATATGATTCAGGTGGAACTCGAGGGAGAGTTCCAAATTGAGCCGATGCGCATCCTCGATAGGAAGGTCACAATGCTCCGGAACCGAGCCATAGGGCAGTTAAAGGTGCAATGGGAGCACTACGGACCTGAAGAGGCTACATGGGAGCTGGAGGATGCCATGCGATTGGCACATCCATTTTTGTTGAATTCCGTGGAACACTGAGACGGTACCAGTGTAGCATTTTGTTCAAATTTTGTAAAGCACTGAGGACAGTGCTATTTAAGGGGGAGGGGAATGTAACACCCTGATT
>LPNX010914796.1:9841-34826 GCA_001517045.1 Pseudotsuga menziesii | reverse complement strand
TATATATATACATTGTAAATAATCATGGTGCGGAGCTAAAGGCCAAGGCCCCACCATCGATTTGGTAATGTTATGTTTCAGATTGGAATTGTCACTGATAGTATATCAGGACATACGACATATATTAAGTTGTGGCATCATGTAACTATGCTTTTTAATTAAATAAAGCCAACCAGCTATGTTCACTGCAACCAAATTGAGAAGGGGCATGATTTCCTAAGGTTAAGGGGGGGATTGATAAACCTGGATCCCGTGGGAAAAGCCATGTGTCACCACTATTTTTACTCACCTTCCCTTATCTCATCTAAACACCACCTTAATTGTTCTGTTGTTAGTTGGGGCATCTATTTGCTGGCAGGAAAACTCCTACGGTCACGCCTGCACTTTCTCCACGACGCGCCTTTTGGGTTGTGGATGGTCTGTCCACTATCCCGATCGTGAGCTGTCCGTTTTCCCCATGCAGAGCGGAGTTAAAAGGGATTACAATCCATTGTGTGGGGGTTCGTTCGTTCTCCTCTTCCTCACCGACTGTTGGCCTGAGGATCGGATCTTCCTCTTGTTCACGCAGAAAGTCTGTGTTTTGACTCCACCATTGTCGGATTGTGAAATGTTGCCATGGTTCTTCACTGTGGGATGTTTTTCGTGGTTTCCTTGGTGATATGTATTCCTCATGTCTATGTTGACGATTGGCTTCTTACCCGCGTTCCTGTTGTAGTTGTCCAGATATTTCATTATTGATCGTGGACTGTGGTTTTCTTTTGTGGTTCCTTGGCTATTTTTTCCACCTTTGTTGGCTGCGTTTTCCCTTGTGAATCGGCTGTGGTAGGTGGTTGTGTGATCGTTTTGGCCATGATAGGGCCAAGAACGATCCAGGGAGTTGATTTTCCCCTTTTAAAGCTTTAATAGCTGGGTTGCTACATGCACGCAGTGGTTTTGTCCTCGGACTGCATTGGAGTAGTGAATAAGGGTTTGATGTGCTTGATAAAGCTGGTGGGTTAGGAACCACACAGACAGAGCTAGTGGGCTGGTTTTCTTCTCCACAACCCCTGAATAGCACTGCAAGGGAGATAAGGGTCTGAGGGACTGTGTTGTAGAGAAAGGACTGATTTCCTTGTGTTGGGTATGTGTGGGTGTTCTAGAAGCCAGGCTGGTTCTGGTGTCAGTGTCTATAGCTCTTCAATGGGCTCACCAGCTTAGCATTTATCCTTTTCCAGCTCCTGGATGGCCTGATAAACCCAACTTGGTTGACTTGGTTGATCCGTTGTTCGCCTAATAAACCCAACTGTGTTGGCTTGGCTGAACTGTGTACCCTTGTGGGGTTGTTATCCTTGGCTGTGTGTAAGCATGCTAGTTCCTTATTCCTGGGGAAATCATGCCCGGCTCGGGGGTGGAAGAGTTGTTGAGAGATTAAAGAGCATGTGGGCCTATGGTTGGGTGGAACATTGCAGCGACGTAGCTGGTTGCGGGACAAGTTCTCTATAAGATAAGTATTCTTGCCTAACTTGTGTCTGCAACCATATTTACCATTGATAAATGATGATGTACATGTTAAATGTTGATTGATATGTTTTCCTTTTGTTGTGCATATGAATGATTATGCTTCATAATATGTTTTATGTTTTTAAGTATCATCCTTTAGCATTATATGCATGTATGTTCATGTTCATGGGGCTAGATGCCTGGTTGATTTGGTGTTTAGTAGCGTCCTCTTGCTGTTCGGAGGGCCGGGGATGTTACAAAGAGGAAAGTAAATTACTTATTTAAAAGTGTAAAAATGTTGGCAATTCTTAAAATGTCAAGTATAAAATATTTGGCAATGTTTTTCTAAAAAATATTTCAATTTTTAGGGATTTTATATAGTTTATATAATATTTTGGTGATTTTTAGAGTGAAAACATTTTACCCCTTCTAAATTGGGCTAAACAAGGCTTCAAAAAAATGCCAATTGGCCAACCTTTTTTTCGAAAAAAACATGGAAACATAGCTAGTAGGCTATATTTTGTCAACTCTATTTGATGCAAAATGTTAACCATATTTATCAAGATTAAAAATAATAAAAAGATTAACATAATTTTGGTGGACGCAGCCCCTTTGGTTGGGGTGAACCACATATATTGGTGTCTTTCTTGTCTCTATTTTTTATGTGTTTTATTTCTTAAAGTTGTTGCAAGCGATTTATGTTATTACTCTGCAATCATGTATTCCTAACATAATAGATGATTTTATAAGATGTGGAATGATTGAGTTGTGGAATGTAATGATAAGATGTTACCTTGAAACTTATATCTGTGTGTTCATGTACAATAATACATGAATTTAATGTTAAAGGAATGAGTAAGTTTGTGTTAAGAGTATCATTTTGTAAAGGGTAAGAAATCTTATTTAAATCATAAATAGTTGTATTTCCATAATTTTGTTAGTTTTCATATAAAAGAAAATCATGTTATAATTAGAAGTAAGGATGGTGTTCAAAATATTCTACGTGAATATTATATAATTATAACTAACATCTATGGATGGAGATATATAACATATTTATATTAGAATTTATGCTTTTTGATGTTATATTCTTTAAATAAGTACTAGTTGTAAAAAGGAAAATACTAACTTTAGGAGGTAAATTACATTCTTTATGTTTGATTTGAAATATTAATTAAAGGATGAATTGAATGTTAGTTGACATAATGTAGTGGATATATTCTACTTCTGATATGTTTAATTGAAAAGCATAGATCTTAGAAATAACCTTTTAAGGTGGAATAATATTTACTAGCGGTTGAATAATGTTAAATTACTTGGTTGAGTCACTATACTTCTAACATTTAAAGGGTCAATATATATGTCATGTTGAGTAAAAGATAATTTGTAAGATTAACCCAACATTATTGTAGATGTTGAATTTTAATACATAACCTCAAAATTAGTCCCTATACGGTAGTACCTTAGTGAACTAAATTACATTTAATAAATTTTTTGGGTATATTACAAATATATTTTTATATCTTTTTTTATATAAATAAATTTTTAAATTTTCTTAATATTCCTTACTTTATGATTAAAATATATAAAAAAATTATTATATATCTATCTATCTATCTATCTATCTATCTATATATATATTGTACACATTTATAATAATAAGAAGAAGAAATTTAAAAATTATATATATATATATAATTTTTAAATTTCTTCTTCTTCTTATTATAAATGTGTACAATATATATATATATATATATATATATATATATTTGAAATTTCTTCTTCTTATTATGTCCCCGACAAGGGGATATATATGAATCACTCAGGGCGATTATTTGAACTAATTTGTAGCAATTTTAAAAAAATACTAAAATTAGACTAAGGTTGTGTATTATTTAATTTCTTTTTTCTTTTTTTAATTTCTTAAATGTCTATTTTTTAATGTTATTATTGGTTTGGTGAAGATGATGTTGCCTAGGGTTCCTGTGCCCCAAGACCCGGCGGCGTCATTGATATCAACAATGCTATCATGCTCTTGGGAAACAATAACACTATGAAACAGTTAATCATTTAATTCTTAAAAATAGCAAAAGTAATGTAACCGAGGAATATTATATACACATAATTATTAAACTTATCAAAATTATTGTAACAGAGGAATATAATATACATATTTAATGTGTTGAAATGTACATCACAAAAGCAATAAAGCAAAACATGCCCAGCCTAATAAAACCAACTAAATTACATGATATCCATCTGTCATATGAAATTTGCTTAGCGATCATAGTCTTTGGCAATGCTTTCCACATTTGGCATCTCTTGGGGTCTTGGGCAGCTCAAGGATATTGTGTTGGAGAAAAGGTTTAAACCAACACTCTTAACCCATAGCTAATTCTCTCTCAAACTCTTGTGCAATTCTTGTACTATGCTCATCTATTTAGTTTGAAATATATCATGATGGGAATAATTACAGATTTCACGACCAGGATTGTCTTATCTACGCGAGGTTAAGCTCTCATGGTGAAATATATCATGATGGGCATAATTACATATTTCATGACCAGGATTGTCTTATCTGCGCCGGGCTAAGATTTCATGCCTCTCAGCAATTGAACATATTCAGGCGGATCCTTTCATGCCAGCATTTTCTGATCTGTAGAAAGAGGAAGAAGCTGCTAAAAAATCCAAAGCTGGTAAAGAAGCTGTAAAACGAAAATCTGAGGCAGTAGAGCCTTAACCCAAAGCTCAGCTCAAGTCAGAAAATGAAAAGGGATCTAAAATCAGTTCTACGGATGTGATTGTTAAACCAACTAAATTGGTATGCATGGCTAACCTATGTGTTATTATTGGCCATTCCGTTAATGGAGTTACGGAAATCCACAGTGAAATTGTGAAGAAAGAGGTCTTCAGTAATTTTTATGAGGTAATATATCTTTCCCTTCTTGCTCAATTTATTGTGTTTTTCATTTATCAGTTTTTCATTTAGAACTGATTTTATGATGATCTAGTACTTCAAAGTTTAAAAAATCTCTTCAGAAAGGAGGCTTGCACCTCCATATAATTAGTTCCAAGTTGCAGAGGGAGTTTAGTAAATTTAATGATGTCACATTTTTTGCTTAGCAGAAATATTTGGCTGTATACAAGAAAATTTAGCTATATGTAGCTTATTTTGAAACCGTTTTGATATTAGATGTGGCCTTAAAAGTTTGAAAATAAGACCAATGGAGTAACTCCTAGGTGATGGATTCAATTTTGAACTAAGTGGCTTGGAATAGAAGATTGGGTTCTTAAGACTGAACAATTAGCAGAGCTTCGACATGCCAGATCCACTTATGCAATAAGTTTATGTGATTGTACAGTCTACCTCCCCTGTGTGTCTTAACAAATAAAAACTCTCTCCTGGATTTCAACTTAGAGGCTGACAATTCAAATTTGTGCGATAATGTAGACCTACAAGAAGAATGGCGGGCAACAAAAAGAGCCAACAAAATGAATCATGTCTCATATATTAGAGAAAAAACAGGATATGTTTGATGTACAGGTAGATTATCTAGGCAAATGTTTTTATTTAATTACGGAGAATGGTAGAGTACTAGAAAGAAGTTATGAGACAATCATGGGACATTGATTGGCATGAAATATATTATTCTTTTTGTAGATTAAACGTATCCATGAGTACAAGCGTCAACTCTTAAATATTTTGGGAATTATATATCGATACAAGAAGATGAAGCATAAAGGAAATTACTCCAGAGGAGAGGAGAGAAAAGTTTGTCCCTCGTGTATACAGATTTGGAGGCAAATCCTTTGCAACATATGTGCAGGAAAAAATGATAGTAAAACGGATAACAGACGTTGGAGTTACAATCAATCACGACATAGAAATCGGAGACTTGCTAAAGGTCTCTTCTATCTGTTTTTATGACATGTCTACATGATTTATTTCATGATTTCAGATATGCGACTAATGCTTGGCGTTTTCCTCCCTAACCAAGAGGACCATCCAGCTTGGTGAATCTTATTAGTATCTAAACCCGTGTATCTGATTCTTTCAAACCATACGATGAATTCATTTTTACTAGCGTCCAACATTACAAGAGAATAAATTATAGCATTATATTCCAACAATCTATATGCTGCTTTTCCTGCATTTTACTGAAGTCTTACTTCCTTTTGAGCTATATTGATCATGCTATCATGTATTGGATATATGTATTATCAACATTGGAGCATATTATGATTTTTGCACACAACCACTTTCAGATTATGTTAAGAAGTATGTGTGAGAAAGACAGAAGCTGTGATTTTTATTTGGTTTTGATCTTGTATTTGTAACACTGGGCAAAAATATGCCCTGTCTCTATTGTTTGGCTCACATTCGAAAGTGTTTTGGAAGAAGGTGCCTTGGCAATTTCCTTCTAAAACAACTTCTAAGAAGGGCTCGTAGTGGTCCAAGATGTCTTGTAGACGAAGCAAAGTATGGTATTACCGAAACAGTTGAAAGAATCTTGAAACAACAATGAAAAAAATGTTTGGTTACAAATCTCTCTAAATAAAATTACAGATTCTTTTGCATGTCCATAAACCACCTCTAGGAGTGTGTCCCTCTCTCTACTTCCATAGACAACTGAAACCAAGAAATTACAGAGCTCAGAAAGGAAATCTTCTCAAGCCCTGTGGAGAGCCTCACTGACCAGTCCATAAGTTTTTTGCTTATATAGCCGAAAATATTCTTGATGATAGATTGACTTGAATTAGGCATTGATTGAAATGCCACTAGTGATCAGATCCAATGATCTCGGGGCATTTCCAACATTTTTTCTACCAACGAGCTGACACAGCTGATGAGTGGATTGAATTGGTCAATCAATCAAATGTATTTCACTTCCATAATTTTATTGAGTTGGCTTACTCAAGATTTCATAGCATCCTCACAGCTTTCATCGTCAAACCGTGCACATTAAAATATAACAATAAGAAATGTGCAAATGAACATTAATTAAGAAGAAGAAAGAACGATACTTCAAACATGAATTAATTATTTCTAATGGTAAAAGATCAAAGAATTTTCCCAGTTTGGTTACATTATGTTGACACGTTGATGCGATTCCATAGCCTTGATTCCTTGAATAAGGTGAATGGTGATGCTCTTGGATATCTCTACTATCTTGTTGGCTATTTGATATGGTTTAAATGGTGATATGGTAATATCCTTTGCGTCAGATTTCTTTTCAATAATCTGTGATTTGCTGTTAAAAATTTATCTTCAAAAACTCATGGTAGGTGGCATGATTTTTAATAAATGCATTGATCTCCTTCAAAATACCTTGTCAATTTCATCTCTTTATGGGCGTAATCTTCTTCCAATTCAAATTGCTAGTTTATATCCATGCAAGGAAATATAACACAACAATTCAATCTATATGTTGGTTACGTTTGAATGAATTTAGGAGGACTTTCATGGCAAATGGAAAAGAGTGCATTTGTCAAATTGTTTTCACTTCACGCAATATTTATAAAGCCATTCATGAAACGTATCTTTATAAACAAGGGAAGAGAGCTACCTAATAATAATGGAGGAGGTGGTGATGTTTTTACTTTTTTGGTTTCTGGTCGGAATCCTGTGAATTTGTTATCCTAAATTTTATTTTTTCTACAATTTAAATAGATTCATTTTATTTCATTTTTCTCAAAACCCAAAACACCTATATTATACAAGTTTGATAGTTGTTATTTATAATTTTATTAGTCCAAAAATAGCTGAAAAACTAAAGAGTGGTAAATAAACATAGGTTCATCACAAATCAAATGAAAATATGGTGAAGGCACATTATCACATAATTTACCTTATAAGTCTTAAAACCACTTTTATTTAAAAGCATATTATTATGTTATCTGGGGATATATAAAAATAGTTCACTCCCTATTAATTTGCTTATAGAGTCTATAATTTTTTTCTAAGCCTATAGTCTTGGGTGGGTTGTGTATAGTTCAAAAAATTAATTTATATGATTTTTTCAAATAATGCAAATTTGTTACATTTTGAATGGTGTAAGTTGATGACGTCAGCCTTACACATTATGTTTTTTTGCAAATAGCATTGTATTGTCACAATTGATGCATGTTTTACAATACCCAATTGTAGATTTTTTTTCCCTTGCTTTCATAGTTTAATGCACATGAATGCTCTTGCAATGTGCCTTCTTACTCTTCCCATCACATTGCATTTTCCCATCTCACAAAAGCATGTAGCAATGTCGAGGACATTGCCAACATGTGGCTCTTATTAATTATTTAAATGTGTTTTGATTTGGTATGAAAAACATAATTCAATGCTCAAACACATAATTGGGCACAACTTAATTTCTTCTTATTATTATTTAAATGTGTTTTGATTTGGTATGAAAAACATAATTCAATGCTCAAACACATAATTGAGCACAACTTAACAATGGACCAACCACAAATTTAATTAGATTTTTGGGAAAGGTTGATGAGTCATTTAAGTAGATTATTTGACATATTGATGGGTGTTTAGAAGTTATTGACCGTGAAGTTTTTGTTGGATAGATTAAAATTTGTTAAATATATTGTTGAACATATTAGTTAAGTAAATTGTTGGACACATTGATGAGTGTTTATATTTAAAATGTTTTAGTGTAACATTAAATACGGGTATGGGTGTTTTCTAATGCTAATACCATGTGTGAGTTGTAAGTTTATGTATGTGTTTTATTTTTTTATTTTTGTTTTTTTGGGTAAATGGTTGGGTATTCTTCATTATTATAAATAGGAATTCTCATATAATTATCGTTTACTAATAATGTATTTTTTCTATTAACATGAGGATCATTTATGATCTGGTTTCATCTCATATTTCTACATAATATTAGAGCACGAGGAACAAAAACTTGAGATATTGTAGGGATGTAAAGGAGAAATACAGGATTATGGGTTCGGTTGGTTGCTTCCTCAACATTTATTGTGTTTGACTGAAGTGATCTAATGTGGCTATTGTGATGATGGTTATGAGTGATTTTTAGATGATGGAGGATGAGATTTCGATAACTTTGATGGTGGCTACATTTTTGGTGGCAACATGGATGGCCAAAGGGGATGCTCATACAATTGGAATGGCGAAAATTCAAGATTGAATTAGGACGAAGACAATGATTTGGTCTTCAATTTCATATACTAGAAGCCAATGATTTGGCCTTCAATTTTTTACTAGATTGCTTGTTGTGTCTCTTTGTCTCATTGCTTGCTTGATCTTCCTAAGTATGAGGCATAATTTCTTAGTGGTGGGTGCATACGTTTTGAGTGAAAGGTTGTTTTATTTTGCAGATGTATGATCTGATATATTTTGTAACTTGAACCATGGTTTCTTTGTTTGTCATTTTGTTGGTGACATGTGTAGCATCAGATGGTTTGGTACATGCTTTAAGTGTTTAGGAGAATACCAATATTATATTCCCAACTTATCCTTTTGAATTTTGGAGGATATTTAAATTTGTTGCTTGGAGTTCTTATGTGGATCCTGGAAGGCATTTTCAGCTTGTGGTTCCTTGGATTTTTTTAGAGTTTCAGTCATAATTCTTGTTTGGATCTTTTAGTGTCTATAGGCCTCATCGCTCTTTGATGGTTGATAGTGTTTTCCTCTATTAAAATAATTTATTATGGTTTCTAACTAATTCTTATTTATCTAAAAAAATTCGATGGTAGTTGTTAGTGTTTTCCATTCTTATGCCTCTACAACCAATCCATTTCTGCTTCAAAATTCTACCAAGTTCTTTGAAGTAAGTTGGCCCTCATCTTCATATTTTTGGTCTTCTTCCTGATTGGATCTTTTAGAATACATAATTCTCCTACTTTATCCATCCAGTGCAAAATTGTGAGATCTTATTGCATTTCATCTCCAATGGATTTTTTTATATTTTGGAATTTTCATTTTTTAGCACTGGTGATTCATTCTCTTTTGGATGAGAGTTTTTATCCAATGTGTTTTCTCCTTTTCTCTGGTAATGAGAGCTTGTACATGGGTACCTTATCATGCCTCATTGTTGAGACCCATGCTTGTTTTATTGTGTTTCCTTGCTACGTTTCACTTATGGGGGTGTTGGTATTTTCAAATGCTAACAGTCAGTGAGAGTTGTAAGCTCACATAGGCATTCCTATCCTATACATATTTTTGGAAAATGGTTGGGGATTCTCCATTGATATAAATAGAGACACTCTCATCTAATTATCATTCACATTAATAGAGTATTTCTTTAATTAACATGAGGATCATTTATGATCGTGATTGATCCCAGATTTCTACATTAAATTAATAATGAATTTGATGAACTGAGTAAATATATATATTTAGAGTGTATTGATATTGAAAATATTTCATGCATAAAAAACAATAAAATAAACAAGCAACACAACTTAGAAGATGAAATAAACCAATAAATATTAGTTGAGGTTGAAAAATTGATAGTTAATCTGTTGAACAAGTTGATATGGATTATGATCTCCAATAATATTAATGAGCACTTATAATGAAAATGAAATCTTGACTAATACAACTTGACTTAATTATTCACATTCATGGATGAAAGAATGGGCATTAAAAAAAAAGACATCATGTTCTATTTTTAAGAGTTAAAGCAATGTTATGCCACCTTAGAATGCGCTTTCACATAAAATTCTTGTAAATCACCCATATTACCCGATCAATACATTTTACATTTTATAAATCATTCAATATTGTTAAAGTCAATAAATATTTATAATAACTTGCATATTTACAATAGTACAATAATTATTTATGGTCATCTTAAACACTCTAACCACATATCAGATCGATCATGTGAATTAATGATAAGATGAACTTAAACAAAATTCATTTCCCAAACGTAAAAAAATAATTCAATAGCTAAATATCCAATTTAAGTAGTAGAATAAGGGTGAATGTACAAAGTTGAGGGACATTTTAGATGCAATGGTAGTTTCAAGAAACCGATCCAGGATGTATAAAAGATAAATTATCCTAAGCAATGTCGAGCCTATTAAGCTTAGTCCCAAGCATGGCAAGCTGATTGCCAACTAGGATAGTTAAAAAAAATACGAGCGCATTAGTTGCTCTAAAATGGGCACATGTTATGTTTAAAAAGTGTGCATGCGTTATGCTCTACAAAATGTGCATGCATTTTTGTAAAACATGATTTACTCCCAAAATGGGTTGTGCCCATCATTTTCTCCACAATAGTCAACCGCACCAATTTCGAACGACCAAAGAACACAAGGGTGAATGTGATTTGAGTGAGAAAGGAATACAATTTCCACATTTGGATCAATCTCTTCATTATTAGGTATTTACACCAAATCCTATCGAGCTAGTTTCATTTTTTCAATAATTTGTATGCCCTAATTGAATTAAAACTATACATTTTTAATTTCTATGTCCTAAAAGAAATTTACATGCCCAATGGAAACCAAATCCCCAATTTACTCATAAAAACCAAATCAGTTTCATTATGTTCATATATATTCATGATCATCCTTGTGAGTCGAAACCGATATTCAAAAATTTGCAGAGTTTCTCAAGTATATAGCAAGGTTGCATACAACTAAAAAAAATTCAAGTATAATTCATATCCTCCCCAAAATACATAAACAAAGACGCTAAATGGCATATAGAGTCCAAAAAAATTCACGTGACAACAAATAATAACATATAAAAATCCTTTCCTATATTGGGAATTTATTCATCAATAACACCATTTACCCCTCATTTAGGCTCTATGCCTTGTCTCTACCCATAATATTAAAAGTCGTCTTCCAAGGACATTAATAAACACCTTATAGTTTTGATGAAACTTCCTAATGAAAGTGTTAAAATAAGGTATAGAAGCTTCCCATGATTAATAAATGTTTTCACTTGAGTAAAGGGTACATTTTGGTTAAGGTCAAGATAATGGAGTTCACCAATAGGCTCTACCAACATCAAGACACATAGGGATGTTGATGTGTTTAATTACATGCAAATAACATACTATCATATATGATAGAATCCGGTGGAAGTAGTGCAACCTTGAAAGCTTCAAAACTATTAATTTTGTTGAATTATTGCTCCCAAACCACTATACACAAATATGCAAAGTCTCTCATGGCTATATAGAAAGAGTGCATACAACTAAAATAACATCAAGTGGAATCCATACATGCCCAAAATTACATATACACAAAGATGTTAAATGGCCTATAGAGTCCAAAAAGTTCACTCCACAACAAATAATTACATATATCAAAATCCTTGCCTATATTGGGATTTTATTCATCAATAGCACCATGATCCCCCTCCTCTAGGCTCTATCCCTTACCTCTATCCAAAATCTCAAAGTTGGTCCTCCAAGGGCATTAGTCAACACCCCACAACTTTGATGAGACTTCATAATCCAAGCCTTAGAATAAGGTAGAGAAGATTCCCAATCAACATATACACATAGGACATTTAATGCAATCATTTGGCAATTGAAACTGATACACATATACGACATAAATTTAAGATGGAAAATGTTAAATGTTTATTCTTCAATGTAAAATTTGTTCAATTTTAAATTTTAAATTATAAATAGTTCATGTTGTTAATTTTCGTACACTAGTTTTATATTTTTCAATACCTATAGATGTCATTATACCATGTGTATTTTTATAATGATATTTTTATTGTATTTATGGTTGCAGTGGTGGATATGTACAATAATGTAGATATTTTGAGAAAGATTGGTCATTTGAGAGATATTAGTACGGCTAGGAGGGGTAGCGATGAACTCTGCCACTCCTTGTCAATATCATTAGAGTCCATTGTAGACACCATTAGCAAATCCAACAATGCATTGTATAGCATAGCATCGTACAAAGAGATAAAGTGGAAAGAATATGCCAATGCATTGAGCTACAATGACAATAAGAAGCTAAAACTAACCAAAGAGAAAATATATTCACAATTTAGAGTGCTCGGGATAGATAACATTCCAGAGACTACTAGACCACATATTTCTATTAACTGGTGCATTTTCCAACCAATCAAAGGTCACTAGATGGATATAAGGTACATGGTTTTTGACATACCCCCACACAACAACATGGAAGTAATGTTGTACCTCCTCTAGAAAATTTATGTATATTTTGTGTTGGGAAAACATGTCAGCTATTTTGACATGTTGTGGTTCCAGGGAACTGGTAGGGGGATGCCACAAAATCATCCCAATTCTAAGCACATAGATGCTAATCTATAGATACCTCCAACCTGTAGTCAACTATCGAGGATATATGTCCCTCCTGCACATGATATGATTCCCTAGACATAGGAGGCATTTCTGACACTAGCTTAGATGATTTACTGCCACACCACAACTATTGACCAGATAGGGCCCTCTTCCTTTGGTGTGGTACAACCATCAGCTTCAAGTGGAAGAGGACCATCTATTGGTGGGGATAGACTGAAATACCATGAGCCCCAGAATGAGACACATGTGCGTATGGCATGTGTTCAAGCCTTCTATGGTATTGGAGCAACACATGGTACATCTACAATGACTGCTGGCCAGGTAAGGATATTGTAAAAACTCTAATGTTGTTCAATTTATTTTTTCCATATTACACACATATTAAAATATTCACAATATATACAATTTTTAATCTTGCAGGAGCTTGATTCCTTTATAGGGGGTGGTAGTGTTCATGGTGTTTTCATATTTGAGGCAACAACAACAAATAATGAGATCATATTATCATATTTCAACATGTCATTTTTTTAATACGTGTCATTTTGTCAATACATGTTAGTTCAATAATTTGTTAAATGGTCTAATATTACAATTTTTAAATTTGTAGGCACTGCATTCTGAACAGGATGCGGGAGACATTGATCTCGGTGAACTCCCCCTAGGTGGATTCTATGATTACCTTAGGAATGTAAGTATATGGTTAATTATTGAATATGGTTGAATTTTTATTTCTTATTGTACTCCTTTATAGATTGCTAATATTTATAATTTTTAAACTTGTAGGTGTGATATGGATTTGTAGAGGGGAAATCAATTGCTAGAAGCGACCCCCCCATAGGGAGATATGTCCCAAGCAGAGGTAAGTATACTACAACATGTTATTTTTTCACTACATATTATTTCATCCATTCATGCCCATGTCTAACTATGACAACATGCTATGACTGTAGGAATCAACACAAATCCCTACAACACTGCTTCGGTTTGGCTCTACCCATAGTACAAACATAGAGAAGGGTTTTGTATACACTAGAAGGTACTCTTCCATAGAAAGAGAGGGTTTCCATGATCATGGACCTATAGATTCCATGGTAATGTACACATATCCTTCGATGGCAGTTGTTGGTTAGCTTTCAATTCACTCCACAACTTATTTTTCTCAATGTTTTTTTCACATGTTTACAACATTAGGATGGAGAGTCCTCCATGCCATACCTTATCGGGGTTTTATATGATGTATTTAACATTGCATATACAATGGGGATAATTCACACATAGGTATCCCCTTAAATATTTGTACATGTATAGGTCATTCGTATTGTGTATGCACATGCATGATGTCTAACTATTTTAGCATTTGGTGAATGTAGCCTCACTCTAGTCCATAAGTGCATACGACCAAGGTTTATGTTCAATATACGGCTCCACTTGCTACTGAAGAAACCCATCCTCCCGCCACAGAACATAATTTTATGGTGAGATGTTCATTAATTACAAAATTGGTTTGTACTTTATCATACATACATGTTGATAACTATTGAGATAATTGACATATTTTATTTTATTTGTAGAGCATCATTGCATAGAGACTCTCGGCAAGGAGGAGGACAACACATACATCTATACCCAAAATGGATTCATTGAGTGTTTGTTTTATGTAATTGAGTTGTATTTTAAAACTTCAAAGTTTGTTAGTGATTTAGTATTAGTTCAATTACCTTATCAACAAATACTTCATTGAATTACAGTCACAAGATATGCATAGTGGTTGTGGACATAGGAAGTAAGATTCACACTCAAGAAAAAACAAGAGGAATTTATAGTTTTGATGTGTTAGTCCATGACAGATCTTTACTTTTGTGTACAAGAGGAAGTTAGAGTTTTGATGTGTGGTCTAGGTCTTATGCACTTTTGTTTTCATGTACATCATTGATGTTGTTAATACATGTACATTTCCAGGCCATCTAAGGGTCACCTATTTTTGTATTATAACTTCCATGATATAATATATATTCATATTGGCTCTTGGCATCTTCACAGCTCAATATTATGTGTTTTCATACATGTGTGGCCAATAATGTTTCTATGCATAATGTTCCCAAATTTTTATAGCTTTTATGATTGCATGGAGATATCAGTTATAAATTTGAGAACAATGCACAATTAGAACATTTTGGAATGACAACAATGTACATTTAAATTGTTCTTTACCATGATCCAATTGCATATACAATGTTAAATTAACAATGCCAGATTGTAATCACAACAATGCACATTTACAACCTGTTCTTCACCACAATTGGATTATATGAAATCACATGTGAAATCATGTGAGTGACACGCCTAATCCACACAATATACTCACACTTAAAACCTAAAAAATAAGAAACTAATACATCTAAGTATAAATCCCTTTATCATAATCCCCATTCATAACCCACCAACTACACTCAAACCCTTTTTATCCTAACCCACTAACACTATTAACCCTAGCCACCTAATGCATCTCATGTTTCACCTCAGTGACATAAGCACCCAATGTACTCAATTGACACACAATAGGGACAAAAACAATCTAACTTGAATGCACATGAATACCTAACCTACATATAAGCACATGTTACACATATTAAATGATGCACATATATGACACACCTATGAAGCACACTTATTTATCCCACATGGGTGATACTTATCTTTTACATTGACCCAAAAAACCCCTATAAAACTAATCCATATAACTTTAACCCATTTATGAATAACCCACAAAACCCCCATTGCATAACCTACTAATGATTCTAACCCTAGCTACCTAATCCACTTTGTGACATACCTAACACACATAAGCACCCAACACACATAAGAAAGTCGTGATTAACTCATCATCTAGGTTTTACCACCCATCATGAGTCAACCCCTCTAGAAGCTAGTATATCTCACATTTTTTTCCATCAAATACTTCCTCAATGATCTTCCTCTATTGTTGTGCCCAGGTGGTAAGATCGACTACTTCGACCTTCCATGTCATTTCTGGTAGTTAACAGGGGCAACTGGTGTTATCAACCCAAATGGCACTTCTTCGTCTGAGTACCGACACTTCATATGTTGGTACACAAAAGGACACTTTTGGATTGAAGGTTTCCTAAACACTATAGATGGGCATGACATAAGATGCATTCACTCCCAACCAGCTTTCCGTTTTAATTTTCTATGTGTGGATTGACATATGCTACTATGTCCATTGAAACTCATGTACATACGTGACTATCTTCTTTGACAACCCGCGTACTGTACGCGACTATGCTCATTGCAACCTGCATACAGACTTGTACGCGGGTTTCCATTAAAGCAACTTGCGTGTCATACGTGGGTTTCTAGTATCAATAGTCGCATACACATCCATTCGACATTAAAAATAATAAAACATGATTAATGGAGATTTGTTGAGCCTTAATCATTAACCAAATCAACTGTCTCAACCTCCTCAACCTTTGAAACTGCTCTATTTCCCAAAGTATAAATTGAGGCCTTGGGGAGGGCATTGATAGAATCGATCTTGGAGAGCAAAGTTATCCTGGTGGTATATCTTCAGAAGTATTTGGAGCAGCAGAACTTAGATTCCTTTGGTTGCAGAGGAGTCCTTGTCTTAGGCGTTGGGTTTTACACTTATCTCATTCACTATTGTTAATAAAGAGAATTCTTCTTCCAACTTTGTGTTGAGTCTCTTTCATGTATCATGTTTGAAGAATATTTTTGATTAAGCACTCTATATATTGTTCATATAACCTATCATATATACATGTATAAGATTGTACTTGGAGAAGTTGTTCTTTGCAGGTGAAGGAGGTGCATCCCCGAAAGCTTTGGAAAGAAGCAGAGTGGGAGAAGACAAAGCTTGGATCAATCATCGATAATCGGGTGAGTCCAACATATCTTCCTATTTCCTTTCTGTACTTTAAAGCTGATTGTATGCAAGTTTTAAAAGTAAGTTGGTAAACCCAGACCCTAGGTTACAAGGGTGTTTATTCCTATACAACATAAATGGTGACTCCACTACGGAACCTAGACTGTTGTGGGTTATTTCTATAGATCAATGACCAGTCTTTGCCTTGAGTTTATGTGTGGTGTCCTGTCTTGGTTCATTCTTAGAGTGGTGTCTGAAGATCTTGAAATTTTTTCTTTTTATTAGAAAATTTTATACCTGTACGCGGGTTGCTCTTACACACAATTGCATACAGAGGCCTGCATACGCAAGTTTCTCTCTAGGAAAGTCACGTATAGTACGTGGGTTTCCCTTGTACACAGTCATGTACAAGCCTGTGCTTTAAAATTTTTGGGTTAAGGTTTGCTTGTCCCTGTCCCTCCATAAATTTTGTTCACTGGTTGGCCTTCTTTATAGACATTTCACTGTGAGTTTGATGACCTTGTTAGCCATACCTTGTGCTTTCTTGTAAAGCCCTTGAGTCCTTATTTGTTTGGATCGTCTTTCTGTTAGCAACCTGAAGTGGATTTGCCTGTTGGGTTATAGGTTCAAGTGTTGGTTGTCTGAATCAGTGATCAGGGTTCTAGGCAATGTATATCCCATTCTATTTTCAGATAGTATTTGGTTTGCCACTTGCCTTTGTGTGATCTCAGTGATTTCCTTTCATTGTGTCCGCCCAAGCTAGGGTTCCAAGTCTTCCTTAGGTGGTTGATTTTTGGTCTTATTAATCTGTTTACTTCACTTTGCTTACTTTATACAGTTTGTTTAATTCAAGCATACTCAAGTTTTGTGCATTTAGGTGCATAGTAGTCTTTGAGCATTTTAAAAAGTGAAAACAAAACATTTAGAAGCTTTTGCATTTGATTTTGCATAAAGTAGTTTTATTTTCAGTTTTTAGAATATAATCTCAAAAAACTACAAAAAATATAGTCTTAGTGTTCTCTTTATCGTTGCATTTTTCATCAATTTATATTTACAAAGAAAAAGAAAGCTTTTTTTTTCAGTGATAATTTGCTTTGGAAGTATACACCTTTGCTTTTTATATTTCTTATCGAGTCAAAAACATCATAGTCTTTCACTCCACTTTCCTTCTAAGTAAAAATAGCCCTTAAAATGAACGCAATAATTAAAATTTATTAGTAATTTTTATTTTTTAGGGCCATACACCTACTAGCTTAGGATAGACTTGTGGGATAGGAAGTGCAAACTTCCCATAAGTATTTAAATTCAGACATAGTGGGCCAATTGATAGGTAAATCCCTCTCTTTATCGATAGCATCTGGGAAGCTCCTCTCAAACGAGAGTCAAGCACGAGGTCGCGTGGAGGCATTGGACTAAGGAGATAACCCTCCGATTCCTTGTCGAAACATAAATCAAGATTTTTAAACATTTGGGGATTCTTTCCTAGATAGAGTTTCAGGCTCAGCTACCTTGCCCATGTGTACAAATCAGGCTTGCGACTGTCCCCCCAGACTGTTGTTATAGTTAAGGTAGCCTCTAGTCTCTTGACATCTAGGGTTCATACATAGGTAAATCGAAAGGCTATTTCTGGTTCACCTAGAATGGGCTTGGAAGGTAAGCCTTGTTGAAAGTGTAGGAGGGCGGTGGGTGATTCCTCTGTTTGTGCCTAAGAACCTCTTCAAGGATGCCAAGTAACTGTTCTTCAGCTTTTTTCGGGAAAGCATATCTTTTACCCTTGCTGATTGTTGAGACTTTAGGATTTTTTGTAGTGATTTTTCTGTGGTTTGTCTGTGTTTAGCCGACCTTAGGTTTTGAGTTGTAAAATTTACAATTGTGGAGGATCAACCTATTAGAAGGTCACGAAGGTTGAAAAACATTCCTCCTCTCATCACATTGGAACCTACACCTTCACCTCAAAGTTTGAGATTGGACATAGATGGTTCATTTGAACTGATAGGATTAAGTGAAGTTCTGGGTGATCCAGAACTTAGGGAAAACCGTTTTTATTTTAACACAGTTGAGATAGAAGACTTGCAGGATGATGAGTTTGTGAGGAATTTTAATACACCCTTGACTAACTTAAACGATCCTGTGATCATCCAGGTTCGTCCTTTTGATCCACCCTTTTTTGGTGTCCCTGTGAGCAGGATAATGTCTACTGTAGGAGAAAGCTCTTTTGGGTACTACCTCCGCCGGCAAGTGCCCCTAGATCTAGTATACATACTACGTCCTTAACTCTAGCGAGCTGGGTGGTTCAACCATCAGTTCCCACAAGCCTAGCAGGTGCTTCTGGTGGCATGGTTACTGGGATTCCTAGTATACCTACTGTTCCTTCCTCCTTCACACACACTGCCCAGAGTGGTCCGGTAGGATCCTTGGCTTTTGTCCAAGGATTTCCTTGGAATGGGGGGCATATTCCCCATCCACTCCATACGTAGGCCCATCACCCTCTTATGTATGAGTGCAGTTTGGAAACACTAACCCTTACGGGTAAGGTTTTCAAACTTCGGTCTTGGTCCCATTCACGAGCTCTCCCTTTTCATTGTTTAGCGGAGGGATACCTGCTCCTGTTTTTCAAACCCCAGTTTCAATTGGGACAGCCATAACCTCTTATACTGCACCTCCCACCCATAATCCGGTGGCTTACAGATGGAATATGTTCCAAAGTAACCCATCCACTTCGCAACTGGCGACAAGGGGCAACCCCACCTTCACTTATGGGAATTTGGGGGCAACTCCCTCTAATCCCCATTCTAGCACTTTTAGTGCTCCGGTTCGACCTAAGCTTCCATTCTTGGAAATTTTAAACTTGCCAGATTTATCTAAATTGATGAATGACCTGGTGAGGCATGATCCCTCCTGGCCACCTGTCCCCACCAAATTGTCCTTGGACATCCCAAAATTCGAAGGCAAAGTTGGTGCAGATCCTGGGGCTCATGCTACCACTTTTCATTTATGGTGTTCTTCTAATTCACTGAATGAAGATTCGGTTAGGTTGAGGCTGTTTCAAAGAACCTTGACGAGTACTGCAACAAAATGGTACATTGAGTTGCCTTCTGTTGCATTCAGTAGTTTTTGGGACTTGGCTAATGCATTCCTTAGCCACTTTTAGCTTTTGGTCTGATACAATTTCATAACGGACTTGTTATCTACCTTTCGGTAGAATAAGGCTTCCCACATCTCGGATCACATCCAATAGTGGAGGAGGTGGAAGAGCCTTATTAAAGCCACTATTCCTCCTAAGTTTTCATTAGAATGGTTCCTTAAATCATTATTTCCTTATATATCTAAGGAAGTATCTACTTCAGGAGTGACGAATGAGGAAGAAACTATCCTCAGGGCCCAGCAATTGAATTTGATCTACTCTCAATCTGGGATCTTTTATGAGATTATTCCTGAGGCACCAAGGCCTACCCATGATGCAAAGAAACCTAAGCCTGGACCCCATGCCGATGGTGTGGTTGGGTATGTAAACTCTCCCACTGTAGAATCTTTGGCCAAACAGCTCCATCAACTGTTTGTCAAACATTCCACGGCAAAGGCAGCAAAGGCTACCCCCCCACCCAAAAATGCAAATGTTTTTGCACAGACCTCTCAAAAGGGCAATCAGCAGCCCGGTGGGAAAAAGAAAAGAGGAAAGAAAGGGGAGGGAAATCAAAACAAGCAGAAACCCACAAATAATGCTGATGGGGGCAAGAAAGAAAAGAAAAAGGTGAAATTCCGGTGTAAGTTGTGCCATGAGGATCACCTCACCCATCTTTGTCCCCTTATGGAACAAGCCCACAAGCTATTAAAACCTCAACAACCAGCTGTCCTGAAGGATCCATTTCCCCAAGCGCAGAATTCAGCTTCAGCTTCGAATACAGCAGGGGGAACCCTAAATGCACTTGACCCCAATTATATCAACATGGTTCGATCCTCAACTTTACTACAGACCAGGAATAAAAACTATGAAAAAGAGACCTCTGAGAAGGGTAAGTCTATAGGTGAAACTTCTAACCCTCTCACGATTGAGAAACCTGCTGAAACTATGCCCAAGATACCGAAAGGTGTCTTTAAGAAGACCTTGCATAACCCTAATGCTAGGGATGCTTCAAACTACTCCATGGTTGAAGACTTAGCCTAGAAACCTTGTGCAATGTCGGCTTTAGAGGTGTTACAGAATTGTCCCACCCAGCGGGATGCACTCTTAGCAGCTTTAGGAAGTATGGACTCATCAAGTATCATGGCGAAATTTGACTTGTCTAATGTCAAAATTTGCCTACCTTACAATGTAGCCTTATCAATAGATGTCATCCATGGTGGAAAGACCATTGGAAGGGAAATTGTTGACGAGGGTGCTTCTACATGTGTTATGTCCTTGTCATGTTGGAAAGCTCTCGGGTCCCCAGAGCTGGTCCAGTCAAACACCCTGCTTACTGCTTTCGACGGAAGGTCATTCCATCCACATGGTATCATACCAGCTTTTGAAATTAAGCTGGAAGGGAAAGTGGTGTCTGTTGAGGTGGAGGTGATTGATGCACCTTTGGACTATAATTTTCTTTCGGGAAGAAGCTGGACTTATGCCATGTCTACTATTACATCATCCATATTTCGGGTGGTAGTGTTTCCACACGAAGGAAAACTGGTTACTGTTGACCAACTCGATTTTACTCGAAAAGGCCGCATGCATTCTAATGAGTCTGCTGTGCCATTGGTTGATTAGGTCAAACCTACTACATAGATATTAGGGGCTGGAATGTATGCATCATTGATGGGCACATTCAATCTTCCAACTCCTATTAATTATATAGGTTCTACTAGTGTGGGAAAGTCCATTGCTACGGTTGTCGATAGGACTGATCCTTGGGTCCTCCCTACCCACCATGAATCTGAACTGCCCCTATCGGTATTGGAAGTGGCTTACCAAGATATCACCCAAACCACTGTTGATCCCATTCTAGTCCCCCTCATAGTCTCGAAGGAATTGGAAGAATCCTATTTGCCTGCTTGGGAAGAAAACTCTTTGCATTCTGCGGACTGTTTAGATATGGTTTTACCTTTTGATGAATCCATTCTAGAAGCCATGTGCAGACGTGATAAGATCTATGAAGATCTTCATCATTGATCCTATTTTCTTCCATAGCTAAATAGGATAGAGAATCAGGAGTTTCATATGAGACTGGCAGATGATGTTGATATACCCATCAATCCCTTACCAAGGGAAGGAATGTTTGCTGAGGGGAATATGGAAAATATTTCTGCTACCATCCCTATCAACATCTTTGCAAATCCTGACGTCATGGAAAATATACATATCGGTGCAAACTGCTCTCTTGAGGAGATTGCGATCTATACGTCCTTATTTAAGGAATTTCGTGACGTTTTTGAAGAATGGGTATCCATCCCTGTTCCTGTTGATAAGAATCAAGGGACCATATGCGTTTGTACTGAGTTTAGAGATTTGAACAAATCCTGTCCTAAGGACAACTATCCCACGCCATTTATAGACCAAATTATTGATGTTTGCATGGGAAGTGAAGTTTTTTCGTTTATGGATGGCTTCTTCGAATATAATCAAACTCAAATAAAACCGGAAGACTAACATAAAACTGCTTTCATTTATCCTTGGGGTACCTTTGTGTACAAAAAAATGCCCCTTGGATTGAAAAATGCTGGGGCAACCTTTCAGCGGGCAATGAATTTTGCCTTCCATGATATCAAAGCCATTGTCGAACCTTACCTTAATGATCTGCCTGCACATTCTCGTAAGAGGATTGACCATCCAGATCACTTATGGTTGATATTTGAATGATGCATATACTATAAAATCCACTTGAATCCCCACAAGAGTGTGTTTTGTGTCGAGTTAGGGAGACTGCTCGGGTTCAATGTTTCTAATAGAGGCATTCAGGTGGATCTGTTAAAAGTAGAGGCCATTGTAAATCTACCTCCTCCTTGTTATATCAGGAAACTTCAGAGACTGCAGGGAAAGTCCAATTTTCTTCGATGTTTCATTGTAAACTATGCCAAGATTACCAAGGGTTTCATGCGCCTGCTAAAACAGGACACCCCATTTCTATGGGATGAAACTGCACAACTCGCTTTCGAGGCATTGAAAAAAGATTTGTTGTTGGATCCTTTATTGCGTTCGCCATATTACTCTAGGGATTTTATATTGTATCTGGCCGCATTCGAGTCGACCATAGGGGTAGTCCTAGTCCAGGAGGACGATAGGTTCCAAAAGCATGTTGTTTACTATCTTAGTTCTGCTTTAGCTGGACCTGAACTCAGGTACTCCCACGTCAAAAAAATGACCTTAGAATCTGTCTATGCTGTTCAGAGGTTACATCACTACATTTTACTAAGGACTACAACAGTAGTGGTGGATGTTAATCCTTTTCAATATGTTTTGTCCCGACGGATTGTTGGAGGAAAATTCAACAAATGGATAGTCATTCTCCAAGAGTTTGACTTGGATTTCAGTCCGCTAAATCTAAAAAATACTTAGTTTTTGCTGAGCTTATAGCAGAATTTCCAACATAAGAAGATGTAGTCATTGAAGAAGACTCATTCCCAGATGAGCATATCTTCTTGACATCCACCTGTGACTCCTGGTATGGAGATATACTTATCTATCTCTAGACTTTGAATTATCCTTCATATTTCTCACGGGAGGAATGACATAAACTATGCCTTCATGCCAATAACTACCTCATCATAGGAGATACTTTATATCATAGGGGGGTAGATTCTGTTTTGCGTCGATGTCTTACCCATGAGGAAGCAGAGATTGTCTTGAATGATGCCCATAGTGGAGCATGTGGGGGTCATTTATTTGGGTTAGCAATGGCCCAGAAGATACTACATGCCGATTATTTTTGGCCCACGATCTTTAAGGATTGTGTGGAAGCCGTGAAATGCTGTCATCCTTGTCAGCTTTACACCAGGAAGATGTAGTCACATCCCGCTATGTTATTTCCCATTGTCATGGTGGGCCCCTTCATGAAGTGGGGAATTGATTACGTGACATGTAACCTAGCCTCAGCTGGGGGGCACAAATATATCATTGTCACTGTGGACTATTTTATGAAATGGGCAGAGGCAATGCCCACCTTTAAAGCCGACAGGGAAACCACAGCTTTTTTCATGTTCAATCAAATTATAGCACGGTTTGGTATACCCAAAGTGATTGTCACTGACCATGGCGGTCATTTTCAAAATAACATGATGAAGGAACTGACCACTATGCTTGGATTCAAGATAAGAACATTCATCTTTGTGCTATCCTCAAACAAATGGTTAGGTTGAGGCTGTTAATAAAACGTTGAAAACTATCCTCAAACGTACTATTAATGTAGCCTGTTCTAACTGGCATATTATGCTATACCCTGTACTTTGGGTGTATCGAACTAATGTAAAAACTGCTACGGGTTTCTCCCCTTCCAACTCATTCATGGAGTGGAAGCCGTTACCCTAGTTGAATGTGAAATCTTGTCCTTGAAAATGGCTATTCATGTGTTACCTGATACAACGGAGCTTGAAGAATGTTTAGTACATTTAGAAAATCTTGATGAACAACATAGAGATGCGCTGACAACAAACCAAGCTCACAAAAATAGGGTCAAAATCCAATATGATAAGTCGGTCAAGCCTCGAATTTTCTCTGAGGGAGAACTTGTTTTGCTCTGGACCAAGACAAAGAATCCCCGGGGGCAGGAAAGTTTAGGTCTATGTGGTTAGGACCTTATGTCGTGTCGAAGGTATTAAAGAAGGGCACATATGAATTAATTGATTTTGATGGGAATAAGCTGCCTGAGACTAGAAATGGGCTCTACCTGAAAAAGTACTATGCTTAAGCTTAGCACTTTTTCTTGTATTTTATTGTATGTATTTTTTATGTACACTAGTTTGTCAGTTTCTGTTGTTTATACCATTTGCTGGTTGTTTCAGATGTCTTCCGAGAGGTTCATAGGTTTCACTGATGGCGCCAGTCGCCACACTTATAATCTAGCTTCAACTACATGGGTCATTTATTCTCCCTCAGGATAGTTAGTTACCTCAGGAGGCACTTGCTTAGGTCTTGCTTCTAATAATGTCACTGAATATAGGGCTATAATTGAGATTCTATGGGATGCTTTGTCAAGTGGTATCACTCAGCTGGAAGTCTGACTGGACTCTCAACTGGTGGTTTCCTAGCTCAATCGTGCTTATCAGGTGCATAACCCTATTCTATTACATTAGTTTATGCAAGTTAGGTTATTGGAAAGAAATTTTCATATTCCAAGGAATCAAAATTCATTAA
>LPNX010914743.1:228897-245020 GCA_001517045.1 Pseudotsuga menziesii | reverse complement strand
GAGAGAGAGAGAGAGAGAGAGAGAGAGAGAGAGAGAGAGATTTGAATGTACTGAATAGGTTGAAGGATGGTTTCAAGAGTCTCAACTTAGTGAGGGAATTTTCAAATCATTTCGTAAACATATTTTATAACTCAAAGGTTAAAGGGATTAAAACAACTTATAAATGTTAAAGACAATTTAATGATAACTATAGTGGAGGTTGTTGCAGGGAGAAAAATGATTAATGTGTAAGTGTATATAGATAAAAACAATAAATATAGTACAAAAATGTGGTCTTTTAAAATGGTAACAATTAAAAATCTGAACACACTTTAAACTTGCAAAAACTCAACAAAGAATATCTAAATTGGTAGGTCCTAGAAACGAAAAAATGACACCCTTTGATTAAATATCACAAAGAGATTGAAGTAGCGAGGTGTTTCCATATTCAAGTGACTATCATTGTTTGTTGTAGTATGGACAATGTACTATCATGAATATGACGTCTTCATTTTGGAATTATAGTTTTCGATGTTCATGATGACAATGACATTGCCTTTTTTGACTTTCAAGAAAACAATTAATCAAGGTTTTTGTTGGCACTAGACATCCAAGTTCACCTAGAGTGCCCTTATAAACCCTGTTCATAGGTCCACTTTAGTGCATATTTTTTAATAGGAGTATTGAGAAGCCTTCAACCCTACACTTTCTAAGAAATTTCCAATGTTGTTATTGAATTAGGAGATCTAATCATGCCAAAATATTAGTGGAAGATGTGGGAGTAGACATACTAAAACTTGACTTTGGAGATGTCTTCCTTTGGGTTACAATCAATTGTATTTATTCAAGTAAATTCCCTTTGTTTCCATAAAATAAGGATCACTTTGGAAAATGAGATCTTGATCTTCTTTAGTTGAAAGAGGAAGGTTATGTATTATCTTCCACACATGAATAAATTGATGCTTGTAGATAGACTAGTTGTCCCATAAAATTTCTAATCAATTCTTTTTCTAAAACAATGAATGTTTTATGCCTTAGGGTTGAGGTGGAAATTTTATCTTTGGGATCTTAGAAGCTTTATTCAAAAAAAATATCCTTGAGATTTTGTCTGAGGACCTTTCTTTTTTGTAGACTCAATAACAATTCAGAATTTATCCACTTCTCTAGCAAAAATATTTCCAAAGTTAGGGTGGTCCATTTTCGTTAGAGAGGAGATTATCCATGCATCCTTTGCAAATAAGATAATAACTCAATAGTTGCATGGCATAGGAAGGTAAATAGTCTGAAATAATAAATATTGTGTTTTATCACTCCCTATACACGCAACTTCTTCACTAGTTCCACGACGAAATCCATGGGGCAAATCATGGTTGGGCTAGAGGAATGACAGTTAATGTTACAAAGAATGTCTTCATAAAAAATGCTTTGAGTTCTTATGTATAAATCAAGACATTTTTTGAAAGGATAAAAGCAGTATTGTCTAGTTCTAAGTTTCAAAGGTTAAATATAGGAAATAGGGGGGTTATTTTGTGAGTACAACTATGTGGAAGATTGAGATGGTTGAGGTTGGTGATTGCACTAAAAAGTGCATGCTACAACTTAGGTTGACAAATAACATGCCACAAATAATGAAATACTAATACTAATAATATAAATGAATTAAGAAAAAATTAAAAATTAAAAATAATTCTAGATCCATATTAACATTATTCTATTAAAAGGGTCAAAGGGATAGATATCACATTTTTTAATTCTCAAAAATGTTTGTATTTAAAGGGATTTGATCCATGTTAACACTTATAGATTCATGGATACAAACATAATGTCTTGAAACTAAAGAAAGATTTCTATTTCAAATGATTTGATAATTCTTTATGCTTGGTTGATGTAGGTTCAAGGTATATCTAATTTATTAATTTTCAAAAAGCGAAAAAATATTAGTGAAGAGATGTCATTGAATAAAATAAGAGGTGATGAAGTACTAATTTCAATGAGAATTAACTAGTAGAAAGATTACTATGGCTCAGAGGCTTTGTGTTATGGCCGAGTTCTAAGGCTCAGCTAGGGCTCCTTGAGACTCGTCTAGCTCAAGGTTTAGAGGAGGCAATCGCTTCTCTGTTGGCACTTCCTGAGGTCGTCTAGGGTTTCATCATGAGACCTTCATAGGTTTTTTCCCTAGGGGCGTGCTGAGGTCACCATTGCGTCCAACAAGGGTAGTTCAGTGACACCCTCCGCTTTCCCCCTTCCTGAAATCGAGGCCTTTAGCTGACTAAATTCCATGAATGGAAAGGAAGCAACAAGGAAGGAGCTTCCAAAAGTTGTCAAGAAGCTTGAGGATATACTAGAAGTGGCCCTCCCTCAGGAATACATAATCAGAGTCGCTCTCTCCCTTATTGATCAAGCTCTGATTGGTCAATTCACAGGGTTGTGGCCTACTCTGAAAGTCACAGAGGGATGGGTCTATAGGAATTGGAGACCTTTGATCTCCCAAAATGTGGCCTCAAGCTCACTTGGAAGAGGGTAGTTCTTATTCAATTTTTAGTCCAAAGCTGATAGGGACCTAATCTTTAGGACAGTCCTTACTTCATGGGGCCATAAGGGATCTACCTGAACCATTGGATACCTGAATTCAATCCAAAAATAGATATCCCCACAAAATTCCTCATATAGGTTTGGTTGCCAAACCTCCCAATGCATTGCTTGAATCCAGAAGTTCTGAAATCAATCAGGAACATCCTTGATAGATTTATTGATACGACAAACCCCATGGATCAATACGATTGTGCACGTATATGCATAGAGGTAGATCTGGAAGTCAGTTTTCTTGAAGCAATCAAAATAATAGTTGGATCCTTATCTCACTTCTAGAAATTTAATTACGAACAACTACCTTTCAAGTGTAGATTTTGTCATGAATATGGCCACTTCCATAGAAATCGCCCGAAAAACCAAGAAGCTCAACTAGAAAAGGAAAAGGATGAAGGATGGAAAGCCACCAAGAAGTATAAAACTAATCATAAATTAGAGCAAGGGCCTCGCAGAGAGGCCAAAAATCTAGATACTGTCAAAACTGCTCCAACCCCCCCTCCAAACAAGTCATCTGCGCAAGCCCCCTTTAAGTCCAACGATAACAGCTTTAGTCTTCTTCAAGGCCCTGAGGAGAATGAAGCTCATGAAGCCTCAATAGATGGTTCAGAACCTCTCGTGGCAGGTTAGTGAGAGGCATCGTCTGAACCAGAGGAAACTAGAAATCAGACCAGAGGCAGTCAAGATATTCCGGAATTTGCTCCTATTACCAAAGAGATGCTTGACAAAGTATCCCTTCATTAGTCCTTGCACTTAACCTGTCATCAAGAAGAAGAATTCTGGAGGCAAAAATATCAAATCTTATGGCTCAAAGTGGGAGATCGAAATACAACTTATTTCCAAAAGCATGCTGAAGCCAGGAAATAATTCAAAGCATTCCAAGAGATTCAAGATCAAGGACACGTGATCACAAGGTTTGAAAAAATTAAAGAAGAGGCAACTAGACATTTTAGCTCCATCTGTACTGAGGATTGTACAACTCATCCCCGAGATATTTCTGACTCCATGGATCTAGTTCCCACCTTATTGTAATGAACAGATAATATCAACCTATGCAAAACCACAATGTTGGAAGAACTAAAGGCAGTGGTAGAGGATATGGAGGAGGATAAAGCTCCAGGAATAGACGGTTTTAGCGCAAGGTTTATAACCTCTTGTTGGGACATCATCCACAAAGACCTTTTCAAAATGGTGCTGAAAGCACAAAATTGTAACAAGATCGAAGGGAGTACCAACTCTGCCTTCCTAGACCTCAATCCAAAGGAAAAAGACACGACCACCTTTGAGAGATTTCGACCCATTTCTTTATGCAATATTGGTTACAAAATCATCACCAAAATAATGGCCACTCGGATAAAATGCATTCTCTGTAAAATCATTCTAGTAAACCAAGGAGGATTCATTGAAGGACGAAAAATATGGGACAACATCATCGTGGTTCAGGAGGCAATCCATTCATGTCTTCAAAATCATGTACAAGGTATGGTGGTAAAAATTGATATAGCTGATGCATTTGACAGATTTAGGCATGCCTTTCTTCTCGATGTCATGAGGAAATTTGGTTTCGACCCTACCTTCATCCGATAGGTTAAAGCTTACATCAGTAAACCTTGGATAGCTCCACTCATCAATGGACGAGTGGCGGGTGTTTTCAAAACCTCTAAAGGTCTGTACCAAGTATGCCCCCTCTCTCTTGTACGCGTTGATTCAAGTAGTAGTGCTAATCTTTCAGTTAGATCGAGCAAGTCAAGACCAAGAACTCAAAGGTGTAAGAATGGCCCAAGGAGTTAAGAACATAAACCATGCCCAGTTTGTTGATGACACCATCCTTTTGGGAGGCACAAGTACTAGTTCAACTAGGTGATTTAAAGCAACGTTTGAATCTTACTACAAGGTCTCAAGAAACTTCCTAAATTAGAGGAAAAGTCAAATCTATAGTTGGAACATCAACCTAAGAGAAATGATTGATATATCTCGAATCCTTGGGATCGAGGGGACCACCCTTTGAGATTCATTTTTAAGTATCTTGGTGTTCCTATCTTTAGAGTCTCCCCAAAATTAAATGCCTGGAGTCTATTGGTGGAAAAATTCAAGAACAGAATCCTCACATGGAGGGTTGTTTAGCTCAACTTGGAAGGAAAAGTGACTCTCATCAAATCAGTTTTGTGCAACCTTCCTATTAATCAATGCTCCCTCCTGTTAGCCCCCACTAAAATCCTGTCTTTGTTCGACAACCTGTTTCATAATTTCCTTTGGAAAGGTGGGAAAAGAGGCAAGGGGAAAACGTTTTCTCTCATCTGTTGGAAAAAGATAAAAAAAGTCCACTTAGGAGGGAGGGCTTTAGATCTGGGACTTAAAATACCAAAATTTAGCATTGGGAGCTAAGATCCTTTGGAACATAATTGCCGATAAGAACTCCTAGAGTAGTAAAGTCCTTAGAATAAAGTACTTCTTAGGTTCCCATATGTGTTGTATGGATAACAAACCCAAGGTCAGGAAAGGCTCTCCTATCTTCTCCTTATGCAACAAATCTCTCCCAAAGTTTAGAGCCGAATTAATTGGATTGTAGGAAATGGGAAGCATATCAATATTTGGAAGGACCCCATCATGGGGAACCCCTCCTTATCTGCAGCACCAGGCCTTCAGAACTTACGAAATTGGATGGAAGGCCAAGGCCTGGAAACTCTATGGGCCATTTATTCTTGGAGCCCCATTCACCCTTACTCTTAGTACAAATGGAATATCCCTGACTGACCACTCCACCTGTTAGAGGAAAAAGTCACGTTTGTCTCCCTTTTGCAGGGCTCAACATCATTATCAAAAGTCTCAAAAGATAAAAAGAGGTTGGGGAGTAAAGTTAGGCTCGTACATTGCAGCTCAAGGCTACCATCTCTTCTCTGCTATTCCAAATGTCCATGATATGTTTGTCTGGACCCTGGCTCACGGGAGTGTCCTCATAGGTGATAATCTAGAAAAACAAGGCTTCGTCGGTCCTTTCCAATACCCCCTATGCTGAGAAAGAAAAGAAACCGCAGTGCACTTGTTCTTAAATTGCCCCTTCACGGTGGAAATATGGGACTGGATAACAACCCCGTGGTTTGCAATCATAGACCTTCCTAATTCCATCCTCTCGCTCTTCAGCTCCTGGGACCTTGTCTTCCCGAGTCCTCTCCAGCAAAAACATGGACTCAATTTTAGTTGGTTGACTCTTCCCAAATTTAAAATCTAGAAAATATGGTTGGAAAGGAACCAACACATTTTTACAGGAATTGCATAAAGCACTGCCCAAAAACAAGATCCCTTTAAACCCGGAAGAATCAGACTGGTTACAATCCTTCATACTCTCTGAAGCCATCCCAAACCCAGTCATTCGGTAGGATGTAATCTGAGAGTTAAGGATGGATTTGACTCAGTTTGACATCTGGAGGAAGGAGAGGAGACTCTTCAAATTGTTTTTCTATGGAGCATCGAAAGGAAACCCAGGGGCAGCAGGAGGGGGAGGGGTAATCATCAACCCCAAGGAACAAAAGGAAATCACCTGCTCTTGGAGCATCAGCTTTGGTAGAAAAAATCAGGCAGAAGCATATAGATCACTGCAAGATTGAAGCAAATTCAGACTCTAAAGGTAAATAAAGCACTGATTTTTTGAGATTCCAGGCTAATCATTCAAGCAATGATTATCCCAACCCAAATCTCTGACCCAAATCTAGTACGAATTCTACAGAGGATCAAGCTACTCTTCTACTCCTTTCGAAGTCTGTAATATTTTCATATTCTTTGAGAGTTTAAAAAAATAAGAGGTGATTAAACTAGGCCACTAGATGAATAAACATCTCTCTCAAGCTTGGGTCAGCCAAAATGTTAAACACAACATAATCAATGAAAATACAGTCACCACCTTAGTCTTACAAGCCATACAAACCTTTAAAGAGTAAAATAATTTCTCACCCTGCAAAAATCTGAAGAAACATAATATCAAACCCCGCTAACAACTTGTGCACTCAACCCCGTAATTCAAAGGAGGTGTTGTTTTTAAATTAACGAAATAAGAAAATCGATAACATCTTCTCCTCAACATATTAAGCAATAAAAATATTATTATATTACAATAATCCACTGACCTTTAAAAATATAATAAGTTTTTCAAGATTGGAAAGCCTGGTACTGTAAAATTCAAAGCTATCATTCGGATACCTACATCCAGATGTTTTAGATCATGTTAACCTCATGTTTTAGGTATCATTGGATACCTACGTCCAGATTCTACAGTTCCTGTTGTACATATAACTATTCAACCAGCAAGGAAACTCAACAAGATCGGTAAATCAGTGATAATAGGCGGGCATCGTGAAAAAACATGTTAGCTTTTGATTTCCAAGCTCTTAAGCTATCGTAAAAAAAACCAGATAGAATCTCATATGGGTAGTGTCTATGACCTACTTCAGTATAACAACAATGGCCGGTCTCACGAGAATTTAGCACTAAAAATTGCAGACTTTTAGATGGGTTAATGGGGAGTTAGGTTTTTAAATTGAGTCTGGCCTTGAATGTAAACAAATTCAAAGGCAACTGCACAAGCCTTCCTTATTATTGTCACAAAAATGCCTCTTGGTATGGATCTGCATAGACATGACTAAATTTATGGTTGGACTAAGACCAATCTGTCACTCCTGCGAGCAAGGGAATAAAGGAGTTGTAGTCCTACCAGTGACAGATCTACCTGTAGCAAAGTCCCCAAGGACGGATCCAGTTTAATATCCCCTCCCTTTTCCCAGTTCTAGATGCTTTACAAGATTGAACACCACGCTAGATCAAATTCTTTCTACCTTAGCAACTTGGACAGAGAAAAGATGCAACTGCCTGTAAACTAGAAAATTCTAAAGATGGTACAACCTAGATGGCATTTGATGCCATTACCAGATTAGTAGAGTAGGATAAATAAGCTCTCTTGAGTATCCAAATGACCCATCCACATAATTAATTCTAAAGGTCGTGCTATGGTCACAAAGCAATTGTTTCACTTGTTTTTATGTGCAGGACATTTTGAAAGAAAACAGAGAGAACCAACCTGCTAGATGTGAGAAATTTCGACCCCTTTGCTATACTAGAGAGTTTCAGAACTTCGGAAGCCTACATATTTCAGTGAAAAAACAACATTTATTTAGAAACAAGAATGGAATTGGGTGAGAGGGCAAGTCTCTTATCGATGTAATAAAAACTAGTAGTATTATTTTAATAAGAAACCAACCAAGAGGGAAGTGCTTTCTCTGAAACATTAACATTTAGTCAGAACCTATTTATTATCTACAATGCCATGTTAGTGGAGTACTAGGCCCTAAACTCAGGAGCTAGTGTGTAGTATATAATTCTGCCACTTCGGTATTTGGTAAGGTGGGCTCGAGCTCATAACAACTTTATGACTCCAAATGTGGGGTTTGGTATTTGAAATGCACTGGAAATAGGAATAGCCATATGAACTATTGAAATTTGAAATAACAATACCCTCTATAGTATGTCAGATCTCCCGTAATAGTGCATGCCCCAATATTCTTATCTAACAGGCTAGCTAAGGATAATAAAGCATGGCTTTAGTTGCTCTGCTGCAGTAGCCAGAACTACTATTTCCCAGTGGCATTCAGTTTTCATTTATCAGCTATTCACATGAAATTCAGTTTTCATTAGTTTATCAGAGGGATTATACTCTTCACTTATCTATTCACAAAGGAGGTAAATTCACTTCCCTGTTGGCATTAGAAGAACAACCATATTAGGTTTCTATTCCTCTTCCCAGAACAACTAGCTTGACCAATGAAGGCTTGAATCATTGGGTTCATATCTTTCGAAACTATGCCTCCCGGATTACTAAAGGTGGGCATCACTCCAATGGTCACCCTGGATTAAGGGTTGGTTTAGAATCTTGGAATTTGGTCTGTGCCACTTTGGCTAACAAGGGTAAGCAAAAAGTCAAATTGGAGGAAGAAATGGTCAAGCGTTTGTGGGCTAAATTCCTATTGTGAATCTGTTTGTACAATTTCAGAATTTTAGAATAAAATCAGTTGTCCTACCATCAAACTATTATTAGAAAGACTCTATTTGGGTATATTCTAGAATTTAAAATAAAATCATTTCAATAATATGGAATACATATAAAAATGAAGAACAAGTTGGTGTTAGGTGCTTCAATGGTTAGCTTTTCTAGTGCAACTAGTGGTTCTGATGGTAAAACTGCATTCTATAGAGGAAATGGAGAGATCATAAGGAACAAAATAAAAAGGTATAAATGAACATTGTGCCTTGGCAAAAAAAATGGATGTGCCAAAGGCCAAAAAAAAAATGACGCAACTCATAAATTTATGAGGAAGGTTTTTCATTTGATTCAAGTATAGGTTTACCCCAAGGGTGTCAAAATATTTTTCAGTCTGATGATGGGATTGGCATATGGGGTAGGAGGAATACATTATCATCATAGTTTATATGAGCCCTGCTGAATTGCTCTCAAGGGCCTTGGAAATCATGAGGCAGATGGATGAAGCCCCAAGTTGCTTTGGGGAAGGTCTAATTTTCCTGTTCCATTTGCATTTGTTCTTCTTTTACTTATAGGAATGCAATCTAATAGATGTTGGCTCCACTTCTAGAATTTGCATTGTCCTATGGACCCATTTGGGCTCATTAGTACTTGAATGTGCACCCCAACCTAAACCAGAGAAGTGGGGAAGTAAAAAATTGGGTACCATTTTTACGTACAAGGTAAGACTGCAACAAAGTGATACAATACACATTGTATTATTCCCCATACAGAGGTTTTGAACAGGTAGTTGAAACTCTTTAGCTACACAGATACGTCCTAGGGGAAACATGTGAGACAAAACTTGGAATGAAGACAAGATCAATGCATGGTGGGAGATGAGAATCTACCTGAACCAAAGACATGTCGCATATGATACCCGAAGATGAAAAGTTTGCTAACCTGTGGGTAAAGGAACATGGCACATTGGAGGAAGTGATGAAGAATATAATATTAATGACACAGGGGAAGTAGTAGTCATCTAAAGTTGAGAGAAAAGATCTAGAATTGCATTTGTTACATGTCTTTTGTTGAAAATGTTGCATATATTAGTCTATAAATCATGATACATGTACACCAAGATTGTGGAATCTTGGGGCCAAAATTTGGTCAAATAGGGTTGGGGAATAGTGTCTCAGGAGTCGAAGTTTAGTAAGGGATCCTAGATCAGCCAAGGAAAATATTTTAAAGGCATCACTCAACCCATGATATGATCTTAACAAGGAACCTGAAATTGGTTTAGTGCATAGGATCTAGGGAGGAATATGAGGATTCTAATATGAAAATTGGTAACCATGCAATTTATTTCCAATTTCTCTCACTTGTGGATTCAAATAATACCCTTTAACCTTATCATCATTAAATAAATCTCACCGTAACCTTTTTATTTCCACATCTTGGAAATGCTCTTCTCCAATAAGAATAGCCTGCAACAAATGAATTGATAGATCACATTCCATTTTTAGTATTATGATACATATGTATGCATCATAGATAATTAGGTCAACCTACCTGTTTGCCTTTGTTCATCCCGATTCCCCTATGCCAAAATATCTTCCATTACATCTTGCCATATCCTTTGTCCCCTCAAATGGAGTTTGCTACCCTGAAATGCTGCTCATGCTCATAATTAGGTACGAAAGTTTCAACTAATATCAAACTGCAAGATCAAGATCCGTATTTGATAGATTTTTACAATCATGTTAGCTGGGTATTAAAACCAACATACCAGATCTACCTCCTCTACATCTGCAGTGAATGATGACCCATCACAATATCGAACCATGGCATCTGTTGAACTGTTCCAGTTATAGAAATTTGTTGAACTGTTCTAGTTATTAGACTACATCTATTGAAATATTCTAGTTAAAGAAATCTGTTGAACAGTTTTCAGTGGTTTCAATGGACTACATCTAGTCTTGAATCCTATTAAGAACAGATTATAACCAGATGTCTTAGAGTGTAGCTTAGCTTTGATATACCTGGATTTTGTGATTGAACATAACTTAAAACACCTGTAAATGCTATTGATTTTTCTATGTACAGAGAAGAACCTAAGGGTATGTCACCACACCACCCTTCACCCTCCATTATAGTTTTTAGTTATGAGATCAAGAAACCACCATAACACCGAGCATCAATATTAGAAAGACAATGAAAATCTTGGGGAATAAGTCAAAGGAAAAAGGAAAAATGGCTTGCCTCCAAGAAATTCCACTGGCATGGTCTGTCAGGCATTTTCTGTTGATGCAATGCCTTCCTCTACCTCCAGCTCTCAGAGAATATACACAAACACAACAACACACAATCACAGACACAACAACATACAGTCATAGACCAGACTAGACAACACATAACATAGGAGCTCCAGACACCACACTAGACGCATACCACAATGCAGGTAGCATGAGAGGAAGAGGAGAGGTGAGGGAATGCCAATGCCAATGGGAGTTCAGTTGGCACAATGAAAAGTATCCATGGACCATTGCAATGGATGCCAGAGCCACTTCCCGTGTTTGATTAGCACTGCAAATTGATTTGTGCATGATAAGCACTGCAAATTATCTCTCTCACACTGCAAATTGATTCCTAGAAGGCTGGACAGTTGCAATACCATGAGATCCCATTGCCACTCCACCTCCAGTTTGATAAGCACTACCAATTATCGATTTTTCTAACACATCAAATCGAATTTTCTGCCAATTCTATTACAAATGGATGGATGGTATTGCAGGATTTCAAAATATTCATCATCCAACGAAGATGCTTTTTGGATGTGTAAATGTTTTTCATTGCTTTTCTATGACGTGTAAAAGCAAATATATTTGATACTCACATTCCTTGCTCCACTATGACGTCTAAATGATTTTCAATGCCACTTATATATATACACACACACACACACACACACTTAGAGGAAAAAAATAGGGAAGTAGATAGCCATGATAAATTGTTACATATAATCAAAGTTCAATTGTAGAAGGCACAAAGAGATAGAGGTCAACAAGCTCAAAACTAGAGAATGACCATAGATCCTTTGTATGCTACCATGGCATTTCCCTTGGCATCATTGAGTTGCAGTAGTGGTACATGGAACCCAAAATTAGATTAGAATATTGGAAGATAATATACTAAATGAAATTTAAGTGGTTGATTTTAAGGGATGAGTGCCCAATGTATGTAATTTGGAATTGTATCAATGTATTAATGAAACATACAAAGATGACCTCCATGTTCTTATGAATTTGCATGTGTTTGTATGTCCACTTATGAATGCCTTGAGCATTAAATGAAATTGAAAAGATGTTTTATCACGTGTATGAGTATTTTTGTTAATGAATTAACCTTTGAATGGAATTTATATGTTTTAAAGAGTAATATTCATTGAGTCCCATGGTTGAAAAAATGTTTTAAATACCTTTGGGTAGTACTCCAAGAGAAATATTGATGCCTTGAACGTTTTCAAGGTGTGTTGTAGGGAAGAAATGTTGCTAAGAGAGCTTGTTCATCATCAATTGAGTTGGTATGGGTTTTTGGTTTGCCCTCGTCTATCGCATAAGTGGTATCTATAAGAGATAATAACTCGTATTCATTTCTATTGATTCGGAATCCTTTATTTATACAACTAATGTGACTATGGGAATTCATCTTCCAACGGGCTCTTTAAATTCTCACATAGACTCTCCATCTTCTGAAACTAAAAATATCTACAATAATTACAACTGGAACCATAATTTGGTAGGATTAGGTTTTCAACCCCCCCCCCACCTTAATCTGAAAAGGTGTTTGTAAGTCCGAGCATGTTTCTAAACCTTTCAAACTTTTCTCGTCCAAGAGCTATGGTGAAGATGTTTTTGATTTGGTCATTCATAGAACAATGTTGTAGATGAACTATATTGGCCTCTACATGGCGTCGAATCAAATGACACTTCATGTTGATGTGCTTGGTTCGATCATGGAATATGGGATTCTAGGACAACTTGATTGCATAAGTGTTTTCGATCAATAAAGGAGTGGAGTTCTCTTGTTTCTCCTACAAATATTCAAGTATATTCCTGATCCACATTATATCTTTTGTTGCTTCAACAACAATCACATATTCTTCTTGTGTGTTTTGAATTTGTTGTAACTGGTTTTTTGTGTGATTTCCAAAAGACAACTGCTAATCCAAGACTCATTGTGTATCAATAACTAGACACTCCTGTCTCTTTGTCACCATTGAACTCTAAACCAAGTACCCAATAAGTTTGAAGTCATCCACCTTAGAGTACTTGATTTCAAATTCTTGATTCCCCTTCAAGTATCTTAGAACTATTTTTGTAGTAGACCAATGTCCTTCATAAGGTTTGTGCATGAACCTTGAAAGGACACCAACACCATGTGAAATATTTGATATGGTGGTTGTAAGGTAGATAAGGCTTCCCATAAGATGTTGGTACTTGGTCACATCGTCAAATTATTTTCCTTCAACTTTTGTTCCATAGTTGAGAGAGGATTGCATTCTATTATGCAAAATATGTTCAACAATTCTCCAACATACTTCTTTTCAGATATTAATATGTACTTAGGATGTTGAGTCATTTCAATACCCAAATAGCAGTGAAGTTGTCCCAAATATGACATTCAAATCCCTTCTTCAAATCTTCCTTTATGGATGCAATATAACTTTCATTGTTCCTATCACGTCCCCATGCCTCCGACTGGTGAAGAGGACGTGATCTAATGGCTATAACAGACCGGGCTAACCGCCCATGAACATGTACAGGATTAAAAATTGCCTAAAACAGAATGCTGAAAGAGAATTTAAACTAAAATGTGCACACAGGGATGTTTATCATACATAGATGCATTTTAATCATCATACACAGCGGAAACCAACAGCATTCAAACAAACATTCATTCAACATGTTCATTCCATTTTAATTAATAGTAAATATAGAATCGCAGAGGTACAATACACAAGATTACTTATCTTATAAAGAACTTCTTCCCCAACCAGCTATGTCGCTGCAATGTTCCACCCAACCATAGGCCAGCGTGCTCCTTAATCTCTCAGCAGCGCTACCACCCCTGAGCTGGGCATGACTCTCCAAGGAATAAGGGAACTAGCAGGATTACACATAGCCAGGGATGCACAAAACACACAGCCAAGCCAACAAAGTTGGGTTTATCAGGCCATTAAGGAGCTGGAGAAGGCAAATTGCTAAGCTAGTGAGCTCATTACAGAGCCAAGGACACCTACACTAGAACTAGCCTGACCTCTAAGACACCCATCCACACCCAACACAAGGAATCAGTCCCTTCTCTGCTACACAGTCCCTCAGGCCCTGCATTCCCTTCCAGTGCTATTCAGGGGGTGATGGAGAAGAAGGTCATCCCTCTAGCTCTGTCTGTGTGGTTCCATCCACCAGGTTTATCAAGAAAAACTCAGCCCACATCCTTGCTCCCAATACAGTCTGAAAACCAACAATTGTACTCCAGCAATTAATTCAGTTCTCACAGCTTAAACAGGGAAAACGAATTCAACCCATCTTCAACAGTCCCCAAACGTAACAGCAAAAATGACTCACAAAATGGGGGAAAACACACAGTCCTGAATATTATCAGTGGGTACAACTCACAGTAGGGAAAAGCGCCCCAAATAGTCTGTGCATGAGACCAACAGTCAGTGAGACAGCCAAAAACGTGAATGGCTCTTCACAGCCATGGTAAAAACACATGAAACTTCCAAAAACATGAATGGAAAATGCACCAGCAACTCCAAAAAACGTGAGGAAAACAACCCAATCCCCAGCACTACAAAAATGAACTCCCATCCATGGGAAAAATGAAGCCAGCAACCAAAAACGTGGAATGAAAGAAACAGGAAAAATCCCAGCTGCTCCCAAAAGCCCCAACGTGAAGGAGAATGGTGAGGAAAATGGAAAACATGGATGTATGGCAGAATGGCATACGTTTTTGGGCATTTTCCTTGCCAAGGAAGTCAGAACATGTTTTTCAAAAATGGGTCTTTGCCCAATTCAAATTTGGTTTCCCATACTCTTCCCATTCCATGCAATAACTAACTCAACCACATTCTGGTAGAAATAAATGATTGGGGAAAAAGACAAGAAAGGTAGTTGACAGTTTGATGGGTTTTCTCATAGACATTTGGCTTTTCCCCATTGGCCCATAGGTTAAATATTTCACCCCCGTTATCCTTAGTAAATCATGCCCCATTCGATTTAGTTGCCGCGATCATAGCTGGTTGTGTCCATTAATTAATTATGATGCATATTTACATGACGGCCAACATATTCTATGCCGCATGCCCCGATAGACCTTCGGTGACAATTAAATTCAAAACATAGCATTACCGATCAATGGCGGGGCCTTGGCCTTTAGCTCCACACCATGATCATTACAATATATACATCATATATACATCTAATGTAACGGGGTCAAAACCGGGACATTACATTCCCCTCCCCCTTTAATAGCACTGTCCTCAGTGCTTTACAAAATTGAACAAAATGCTACACTGGCATCGCCTCAGTGTTCCGCAGAATTGAACAAAAATGGATGTGCCAATCGCATGGCATCCTCCAGCTCCCATGTAGCCTCTTCAGGTCCGAAGTGCTCCCATTGCACCTTTACCTGACCTATGGCTCAGTTCCGGAGCATTATGACCTTCCTGTCGAGGATGCGCATTGGCTCGATTCAGAACTCTCCCTCGGGTTCCACCTGAATCACATCCCAATTTATCACATGGTTAGGATCATGTACATATCTCTTAAGCAAAGAAACATGAAAAACATTATGAGCTCTAGTGCTAGCAGGCAATGCAAGTCTATATGCAACTGGCCCTATTCTTTCAAGCACTTCAAACGGCCCACAATATCTTGGCAACAACTTGGCACAACTACCAAGCTTCAAGGAACTCTTCCTTGCCCTCACTCTGAGGTAAACATGATCCCCAACACTGAACTCTCTGTTCACCCTATGCTTATCTGCATATCTTTTCTGTCTGTCTTGTGCTGCTTTTAGCTTCTGCCTGATCTTTACAACCTCTTGCTCCATCTCCTTGAGCAATTCTGGCCCAAGCACAATCCTGTTCACTGGATTATCCCAAGTCACTGGTGTCCTACACCTTCTTCCATACAAAGCTTCATACGGACTCATCCCCAAGGATGCTTGATGTCCATTGTTGTAAGAAAACTCTACCAAGTGCAAGTAATCTTCCCACTTGGTTGGCTTGTCCATCACATACATGCGAAGCATGTCTTCAAGCACCTGATTAACTCTCTCGGTCTACCCATCTGTCTAAGGATGGTATGCAGTGCTGAAGTTTAGCTTTGTACCCAAATCTGCAAACAACCCCTTCCAAAAGTTGGAAGTAAACTTGACATCTCTGTCAGATACTATTGCCTTCGGTAATCCATGCAATTTGAATATCTCCTTCATAAAGATCTTGGCAATGTCACAAGCCTCATACGTAGACTTAACCGGTATAAA
>LPNX010914743.1:215662-227580 GCA_001517045.1 Pseudotsuga menziesii | reverse complement strand
CTTCCTCATTCTTAGAATAAACAAGAATGTCATCAAGGAAAACAAGAACAAACTTATCCAAATACCTGCTGAAGACACTATTCATAAGGCACATAAATGTACCTGGTGCATTGGTGAGACCAAATGGTACCACTACAAACTCATAATGCCCATACCTTGTCCTGAAGGTTGTCTTATGAATGTCTTCATCCTTGATTCTCACCTGATGGTAACCAGACCTCAAGTCAATCTTGGAGAATACCTTTGCTCCTCTCATTTGATCAAAGAGGTCATCAATCCTAGGCAAAGGATATTTATTCTTCACAGTAACCTTGTTCAACTGTCTGTAATCAATACATAACCTGAGTGTACCATCTTTCTTCTTTACAAATAGAACCGGTGCTCCCCAAGGAGACACACTTGGTTGGATATACTTCTTGTCCAACAACTCTTGCAGTTGCATCTTTAATTCTAGCATCTCCAGTGTACTCATCCTGTAGGGTGCCTTGGACACTGGTGCTGCTCCTGGCACAAGTTCAATAGTGAAATCAATGTCCCGCCTTGGAGGAAGCCCTGGAATCTCCTCAGGAAACACATCCCTAAATTCCTGTAACACCTGATAGTCCTCCAACCTAGGAGTTTCATCTCTCGTTTCCTCCAAAATCTGAGCTGCATACAACTGGCAACCCTTCCTACAGAACTTCTTCAACTGCATAGCTAAAACCTGCCTCACTGAAATTACCTTTGCAATGCCTTTCACAACTACTAGGTTCCCTTCTTCATTCAGGCATTCAAAAGTCTTATTGTAGCAATCAAGCTTCACCCTATGAGCTTCTAACCAATCCATTCCAATGAGAACATCATAGGAACCAAGCGGTAGAACATTCAGATCTACACAAGTGGCCAATCCATTCATGACCAATGGACATTTCTCTACCACTTCGCTGACCTTTCTCTTAGTTCCAGTGACTAGCTGAACTAACCAAGACTTCCTATCCTTTACTTTCTTAAAAGCACAAATCTCCACTACTCTAGGAGTGATGTAACTATGTGTAGAACCAGGGTCAATCAAAATAGAAACAGATTGCTCAGCAATCTTACCTGCTACTTCAACCACAGCTGACTGGTGATCTGCCTGACGGTCCTCCAGTGCTGCATAAATCCTAGGTACTGCCCTTGCTACTTGACCCACTGTTTTTGCTTCTTGAACATTATAAGCTGGTCTTGCACTCTCATTCTCGAGTGGACAATTCCTGCGCATGTGGGGTCCTCCACATTTCCAACATTGAAGTGGCCCTCTATTCTGTTGTGGATCTTTAGGCTTTTCTCCGGTCACTCCAACTGGCTTACTCGTAGCTTGAGATGGCTGCTTCTACTGATTCCTGAAGCTAGAAGGTTTAAAACCTTTCTTTCTTTGGTCAAACTTCTCGTTCTTCTTGTCCTTCCATGCCTTATGGTAATCAGGTTTACCTTTGCTTTGCTCATAGCAATACTTGGCCTTCCTTATTGCCTCCTCAAGAGTTCTAGGCTCATAAAACTCAATTCTATCTTTATAAGACTGAGGTAATCCACTCAGAAAACGCTCGACCTTCACTTTTTCATCTCTGATGTATCGGACATACCTCAACAACTCCAAAAACTTGTTAGCATACTCTTCCATGGTTTGCTGTCCCAATCTTAGCTCATGGAACTCCTTGATCTTATCATCATAATACCTGTCAAAGAGGTATTTTTGCTTGAAATACTTCTTGAACTGCTTCCACTTAAGTCTCCTTTCACTAATTCTCTTTACTTGCTTGAAGTGTTCCCACCAAATGGATGCTCTTCCATTCATGTTGAATATGGCAACTCTTGCCTTCATGTTTCCTGAATAGTCATGCACTTGAAAGTACTTTTTAATCCCAAGAAGCCAAGCTTCAGCCTCTTGTCTAGTATTTACCTCACCATCAAACATAGGAGGTTTAGCTTTCTTAAATTCATCTCGAGTGCGATCCCTATGGTGTCTCTTTCTTTTTCTTTTATGAGAAGAGAAGCTCAAATCCCCGCTGGATTCTTCTGAATCAGATGATCCACCAGAAGTCCTTCTCTTTCCCCTAGTACTGCTCTTACTGCCTTCTGGCTTTGCTATATCTCGTCCAGAATCTATCTTCTTATGCAAGTCTGTCAAACTCTGCAACATTGCAGCATTCAGTTGATGTTGCTCTTCTTGGGCTTTAATCAGGCTTCTCATAGTGGCTGCAACATCAGACAATGTCTCTTGGAATCTCCTTCCATTTGACTCTATGTCATCATTTCTATTACGAACGTTTTCTCCCATGGCACCTTCTTCTTGCTCGTAGGAATCCCGAGCATCATACCCATCACGGGTTCTCATACTGAGCCACCACTTACTTACCAAACTGCAATACCTGGATTACTTCCCTGGAAGGTGACTAAGTTTCTGCAAACGTGTTAATAACACAATTGTTAGATGCATAACATTGATATAAAACATCATTACTTACCTTCTTCCTGGAATAATCATAAAATTACAAATGCCCAAACACACAAAAATTTTCTTCCTCAAGGGATGACTATCTAAGGGGGACGACGGGGGTCAAGGGGGCTTGCCTCAAAATTTTCCCTGTCCAAATCGGGTGTTGGCTGAGTCTCTGATTGGCTGTCGGAAGTTTTTCACATCGGGTGGTCTAGTCATTTAGTCATCCGCAACGACGGCTCCTCCGGAATTTCCAACCTTCCGCAACGTCGGACGCTCCTTCCCTTTCCTCTTTCGATCGACGCACTTTCTCTTGCAGCGTCGGCAGTCTTCTTAATTGCCCGACAAATGCCTCCAGCTTCTGCAACGGCGGACGCTCGAAAGCTCCGAACCTTCTGCAACGGCGGCTCTCAAAAGCTCCAAACCTTTCGACTTGGCACTTACGTCGGAAGTCAGCTAACTTTTGGATCGGAAGTTGGATGACTTTGCCTTCCTCTGAATCGGCTCCCAGACCATTCTTCCTTCCGCAACATCGGACATAAAACTTCTCCAATTCATCCGCAACGGCGAACGCCCACTTCACCATCTCTTCCGATCAGTGCTTAGAATCACATCGGACGTCGGTGGACTCTCAAAACATCGGACGTCGGCGGACTCTCGAAACATTGGACATCGGACCACTCTTCCTTCCTATCGTTCTGAAACTTAGCCAAATTTTAAACCTTTCTGTGGCGTCGGTGGTCGGACGAATTTACGATCGGCTGCAGAATCACTTTGCCGTCCGCAATGGCGGAATTTCACTTCCTCCAATGGCCCGACCATTCCATACTTAGCTGAATTTTCAACTTTTTTGTGGCATCGGAGATCGGGTGACTTTTGGGTCGGAAGCATGATTGCTTCGCCGTCCGCAACGGCGGACGGAGGACTTTACCAATTCGTCCGCAACTGCGGATGGAAAGATCGTGAAACCTTCTGCAACGGCGGACAGGGACTTCACGAAACCTTTCACAACAGCGGACAGGAACTTCATGAAACCTTCCGACTGTTCAACATTTCAACAATTTTTTTTTATTTTCACAGTCTTCCACTGGTTCGGCTGAGCAAAATGAAATGCAACCTCTGTCAGTGGTTCTTCCTTGGCACATAGAGGCCCATTGCTGCAACTCAGAGCTCTGATACCATTAACGGTCACGTCCCCATGCCTCCGACCGGTGAAGAGGACACGATCTAATGGCTATAACAGACCGGGCTAACCGCCCATGAACATGTACATGATTAAAAATTGCCTAAAACAGAATGCTGAAAGAGAATTTAAACTAAAATGTGCACACAGGGATGTTTATCATACATAGATGCATTTTAATCATCATACACAGCGGAAACCAACAACATTCAAACAAACATTCATTCAACATGTTCATTCCATTTTAATTAATAGTAAATATAGAATCGCAGAGGTACAATACACAAGATTACTTATCTTATAAAGAACTTCTTCCGCAACCAGCTACGTCGCTACAACGTTCCACCCAACCATAGGCCAGCGTGCTCCTTAATCTCTCAGCAGCGCTGCCACCCCTGAGCTGGGCATGACTCTCCAAGGAATAAGGGAACTAGCAGGATTACACATAGCCAGGGATGCATAAAACACATAGCCAAGCCAACAAAGTTGGGTTTATCAGGCCATTAAGGAGCTGGAGAAGGCAAATTGCTAAGCTGGTGAGCTCATTACAGAGCCAAGGACACCTACACCAGAACTAGCCTGACCTCTAAGACACCCATCCACACCCAACACAAGGAATCAGTCCCTTCTCTGCTACACAGTCCCTCAGGCCCTGCATTCCCTTCCAGTGCTATTTAGGGGGTGATGGAGAAGAAGGTCAGCCCTCTAGCTCTATCTATGTGGTTCCATCCACCAGGTTTATCAAGCAAAACTCAGCCCACATCCTTGCTCCCAATACAGTCTGAAAACCAACAATTGCACTCCGGCAATTAATTCAGCTCTCACAGCTTAAACATGGAAAACGAATTCAACCCATCTTCAACAGTCCCCAAACGTAATAGCAAAAATGACTCACAAAATGGGGGAAAACACGCAGTCCTGAATCTTATCAGTGGGTACAACTCACAGTAGGGAAAAATGCCCCAAATAGTCTGTGCGTGAGACCAACAGTCAGTGAGACAGCCAAAAACGTGAATGGCTCTTCACAGCCATGGTAAAAACACATGAAACTTCCAAAAACGTAAATGGAAAATGCACCAGCAGCTCCAAAAAACGTGAGGAAAACAACCCAATCCCCAGCACTACAAAAACGACCTCCCATCCATGGGAAAAATGAAGCCAACAACCGAAAACGTGGAATGAAAGAAACGGGAAAAATCCCAACTGCTCCCAAAAGCCCCAACGTGAAGGAGAATGGTGAGGAAAATGGAAAACATGGATGTATGGCAGAATGGCATACGTTTTTGGGCATTTTCCTTGCTAAGGAAGTTAGAACACATTTTTCAAAAATGGGTCTCTGCCCAATTCGAATTTGGTTGCCCATACTCTTCCCATTCAATGCAATAACTAACTCAACCACATTCTGGCAGAAATAAATGATTGGGGAAAAAGACAAGAAAGGTAGTTGACAGTTTGATGGGTTTTCTCATAGACATTTGGCTTTTCCCCATTGGCCCATAGGTTAAATATTTCACCCCCCTTATCCTTAGGAAATCATGCCCCATTCGATTTAGTTGCCGCGACCGTAGCTGGTTGTGTCCATTAATTAATTATGATGCATATTTACATGACGGCCAACATATTCTATGCCGCATGCCCCGATAGACCTTCGGTGACAATTAAATTCAAAACATAGCATTACCGATCAATGGCGGGGCCTTGGCCTTTAGCTCCACACCATGATCATTACAATATATACATCATATATACATCTAATGTAACGGGGTCAAAACCGGGACATTACAGTTCCCCCACATTAAAAGGTCGTCTACATACACCACAAGAAACACAACAGATCTTCCAACTTTCTTTACAAACAATGTTGCCTCATCAAGATTACAGTGTTTGAAATTTAACTTCAAAATATGTTGAGTTAGCTTTTCATACCATGCACAAGATGCTTGTTTTAGGCCATACAATGAATTGACTAGATTATACACTTTTTGTTCTTTCCCTTTCACAACAAAGCCTTCTAGTTGAGACATGAATACATTATATTTCAAGTCTCAATATAAGAAAGTTGTTTTTACATCCATCTGGTAGACTTTCCACCCATTTTGTGCAGCTAAAAATAGTAAGGTGCAGATGGAGACCCATTTTTATATGGGGAAGACATCTCTTCATAGTCAATGCCTTCCTTCTATGCATATCCTTTCACCACAAGCCTCACTTTGTGCTTTTTAAGTGAGCCATCAGATATGTATTTGTTCTTGTATACCTACTTGTATTCAATTAGTTTGGTTCCAACAAGAGGGTCAACCAACTTCCAGGTTACATTCTTCATGAATGCGTCATACTCATTTTGCATGGATTCTTTCCACTCATCATGAGTAGTACCCTCTTTAAAGGTATTTTGTTCATAGTTAGAATACAAATTCAATTCACAATCAAATGAGACATCCATGTCATCACTTGATTGATATGCATCTCCTCCATCTTCTTGTCTGGTTGAGATTCTTGTTCCCATGTGTCCAACTTAATCTAGATGGACACTTTCAAGTGTCTTTGTGGCCCCTTTCAAAAAAAATTGTGATGGCCCAGGTTGATCAAATGGTGGTGCTTCATTTTCTTCAAGATTCAATCGTTCAATCCTCTTAATCACATCATCTAATTAAACCTCCTTTTAAGGTGAAGTGTAGGAAATTATTCATGATGGGTGTTGGTGATTCAAAATGAAATTCTAGAGATTGATCCAAGATAGGGATCCCTTCTTCAAGATCTAGAATTTCATTATCAGCTTCATAATATGTCTTTACATGGGAAAATTTATCCAAATGATCAAGCTTTCTATCATTAGACTCGTCATTTTCATTAGTTTCAATAGAAATGACATCTCTAGAAACAACAAATTTCTTGTTTACCTCATATTAAAAGACAAAATGCCTTGGAGGTGTCTAAGTACACCGAGAAAATGTATTTTTGACTTCGAGCACCATGCTAGTCTCTTTGCTCCTTTTATATCAAGGCATAGTATGTGGAACCAAAGACCCTAAGATGCATCACCAATGGCATGTGGCCATACCGCATTTCATGTGGAGTCTTGTTTTCAAGAGCACAAGATGGACTTATATTTCTAAAATAGGCTGCACATAGCACTACATGACCTCAAAACATTAGTTTTACATTCTTGAAAAACATCACTGAATGTACCATATGCATTATTGTTCTATTCATTCTTTCTACCACACCATTTTGTTGAGGGTTGTAAGGAACTATAGTTTGATTTTCAATCTCATGTTGACGAAGATAGTCTTGAAAATAATTTGAAGTGTATTCTTTTTCATTGTTAGTACAAAGTGTGGGAACAGGAGATTGTGCTTGTTTTTCTAGCCATGCATGAAATTTTTTGAATGTTTGATATGCTTTATATTTTGTCAATAATAGTTATAGCCAACACATTCTAGTGTAGTGTTACGTACCCACCCCTCTACTAAGGAGAGGATGCGATGATGTTTCTATCAATCCGAGCAATCTATCCCCATGGATGTAAAATAAAAATGCAATGAAATAGAAGATACATATGTAGATGTACAAATTATTAACATACAACGGAATAAAAACACATTCCATTCAAGCATTCATCATGTTCCTACTAATTTATAAAATAGATAAAGTTGCAAGGATTGAAACACAAGAAATACTTATCTTGAAAGAATCTTTTCCCGCAACTAGCTATGTCGCTGCAACGTTCCACCCAACCAAAGGCTAGTGTGTTCATCAATCTCTCAACAGCACTACCACCCCCGAGCTGGGAATGGTTCCCACAAGGAATAAGGGAACAATAGTAGACTCACACATAGCCAAGGATACAATGAAAACTCAGCCAAGCCAACAAAGTTGGGTTTATCGGGTTGCAAAGGAGCTGGAAAGGCTGACTGATAAGCTAGTGAGCTCAACCACAAAGCTGTTGACACCTACACCGGATCTATCCTGGCTTCTAAAACATCTACACACCCAACAAAAGGAAGCATCCCCTTCTATGCTACACAGTCCCTCAGGATATTTCTTCCTTTCCAGTGGTATTCAGGGTGTGCAAAGAAGAAAAAAAACCCCTAGATATGTTTGTGAGGTTCCTTCTCATACTATGTTTATCAGGCTAGTTAGACCCCATTTCCCGTCCCAACTAGTTCAGACCAAGTAGCAGAAACATACCCTGCAATTGCAAGTTCTGGCCATGGATGAAAAACATCTTGGGAGCCAAAATTAACAATGGCGAATGGGGAATAACAACCCTGTGACAAAAATCAACTTCACAGAACATTCTTGGCTCCACGTGGGTAAGAAAAACAACTCAACAGCCACTCAGAAAATTGTGGTCTCTTCTCAACCTACTGGGCATTTCCAAAATGATTTCCAACCATGGGAGAATGAAAACATACTACAGAAAATGGGCATGAGAAGATGGAGGATGGATGGATGAGGATAAATCAGCTGCATGCCCTACGTGAGGAAATTGGTTGCTTGCGTGTGAGTGAGTAATCGCTGCCTGTGTGAGAGTGGAATGTAGCTTCTTGAGTGTCTGCGGCTCTTCCCTTTGACGTGAGGGTAATGGACGAATTGATCTCCCCTTTGGGAAAGCATGTGGTCAAGGCTGACAACCCTGCCAGAATTGACTGTTGCCCATATTCCCCAAGCCCCAAGCCAATAAATGCCCAATTAACTCCTTGGAGAATCAAGTGGTTGGTTAAATAAGACAAGAAATTAGTTGACAGATGATGGGTTCTCCTCTTGACACTTGTATTTTCCCAAATGGATCAAGGTTAAATATCCCCCCCTTATCCTTAGGAAATCATGCCCCCATCTCATTACTATTGCATTGACATAGCTAATTGTGGGTATTTTAATTAAATTGCATATTTTAATGATGTTAAAAATTATAAAGTGCTTGGCTAGCATGAAATACCATCGACATCGATTTTAATCGTCGAAACATAAAATGCTAAATCGATGGTGGGGATTTTGCATTTAGTTCCACGCCATGATTAATTACAATATATAATTACAATATATACATCATATACATTTAATGCAAATGCGGTCAAAACCAGGATGTTACATGTAGTCATCAACAAAGGTCATGAGATTTCTGTCGAGTGAAATATATGATAGTTATTTCGACATAAATTATCAATATGGGGAGATTGTAAACTTACAGATTGGGAACGTTCTGGGTAACCATCAATGCAGGATTGGAATATCTGAGTTTACAGTAATTACAGAACAAACAATCTCAATTAATAAAACCAACACATGATGGGGTTTAACAGGATTAACGAATTGAAGTTTAGAAATTTTGGTAAACAATGTAGTCTCAGATTAGACACAACTGTAAAACATGATTGGAAAATCCTTCAAGTCTATGACAGATCTAGAAATAAATTATAAAGATGCAATGCATATATGAAATTGTGGGAAGTGTTCAGTTTTGTGAGGTATATACTCAAGGCTGACGCTGGAATCCCATATGGTAATCAGATCTATAATGTTAAGAAACCATATGCAGAGATTGAACCCGAAGTTACAAAATGCAGCATACATTCTAGATCTTGAAATAACAAAGCATACAAAGAATGGATCTGGACGCAGGGAAGGGAAGTCAAGAAACCAGTTCTATAATTATAAAATAAAATGTCGTAAATGAAAAGACAATGGTTTTAAATTCTGCCGACAGAGACGAATCGAGCTTTTAAAATAAACATATAATATAGTTCCATAAAAGAAAATGCTAACATAGGAAGTTAAAAACCAGATCTGTACTTATAAAATAAAATGCAGTAACTAAAGATCACAGAGGTATATTTTCCTTAAAAGAAAAATGTTTCAGCAGAATGGTAGTCTATACATATTTTCGTTTCATATTAAATTGACAAGGTAATTATCCATAATAATTTTGCATTTGAAATTAAGAATCTTTCCATTCAAATAAACTTTAACTAACCAATCAATTACCAGAAAATATCAGTCCTAATTTAAAATGCATATTTACAGATCTATGAGTAAGAAGAGAATCATATCTTCTTACGTGAATCTTGGATGAAAAAAAAACACACTTGGAGAATCAACTCCTCCCAACCATAGGAGGAAGCAACTCAATGGTTTTCTATGCTCCACCCCCGAGCTGGATCACCAACCATGCACTAGAATAGCAAGACACTTCCTCGCGGCGCTCAATATCGAGTCCATAACAAGTTCTCATGATGGACTTATAAAAATAGAAAAATGCTCAACAATCGTTTTTCCCATGCACAACACGACGTCCCGTGCTATTCTAGTGCACTCATATAAATAGCTTTTCCCCCTTCTTATGCCATCCTAATCAAATCTCCAATCAGATCCCTAAATCCCTATGATTTAGGATCTTGTCTGGTTGTTGAGCTTTGGATTAGATTTGATTGGTATCAATCACTCTTAGCTTTCTTACACATGTTCATTGGTGCCATGGTTGGTGTCCCCTCATGTAGTTGAGTTCTCCAAGTGTCATTTTCTTTATTAATAAATAAATAAAATGTTTGTTTGTGCAAATGTTATTTCAGTCTTTGAGTTTTATAACTCATTACATAATAAAAATATTAATTTTTCAAAACATTAAGAATGAAAGTAATGTCATGGGGGTATTACATTTCTCCCCCCCCCCCCCCCGTTATTTTTAACATCGTCCTCGGTGTTCTTTTTATTCTGAGCTCCCTTGCTCATTCTAGAACATGGAGGGATATGCTTCCCGCATTTTATCCTCCATTTCCCAAGTTGCCTCTTCAAGGCTAAAGTGCTTCCATTGCACTTTTATTTGAACGATGGCTTGATTCCAGAGCATACATTCCTTCCTGTCTAGAATGCGGAAATGTTCAGTATGGAACTTGCTCTCGGGTTCTACCTGAATCACATCCTAGTCAATTATATGAGTAGCATCATGTATATATTTTTGTAACAATGAAACATGAAATACATCGTGCACTTTTATATTAGGCGGAAGTGCAAGTTGATAGGCTACCGACCCTATCTTAGCTAACACTTCCAAAGGTCCACAATACCTTGGTGCCAGCTTGGAACATCTTCCCAAACTCAAAGAACTCTTCTTTGACTTTACCTTTAGATATACGTGATCTCCAACATTGAACTCTCTTGGAGTTTGTTTTAAATCTGCGTAACTTTTTTGCCGATCTTGGGAAACTTTTAAGTTTTCTTGCACCTGTTTCACCATTTGTTCCATTTCTTTTAACATGTCTGGCCTTAGAACAATCATGTCAGTAGGGTTATCCCAAGACACAAGAGTGCGACATTTCTGACCATACAAAACTTCAAATGGACTCATTTTCAAAGAAGCTTGATACCCATTATTATAAGCAAATTCTACCAAATGCAAATACTCTTCCCATTTACCTGGTTTATCCATTACGTACATTTGTAGCATATCTTCTAACACTTGATTTGTTCTTTCAGTTTGTCCATCCATTTGAGGATGATAAGCAGTGCTAAAATTTAGTTGTGTATCTAGACCTTTAAACAAGGATTTTCAAAAGTTACCAGTAAATTTCACATCTCTATCCGAAATCACAACCTTTGGAATACCATGCAACCGAAGTATTTTTTTTTTTTTAAATATCAGCTATATTAATGGCTTTGAAAGTAGACTTTACAGGTATGAAGTGAGCAGCTTTACTTAACTTATCTACAACTACCATTATTGAGTCATGTTGTTTATTTGTCTTAGGTAATCCCATTATAAAATCCATTCTTATTATCTCTCATTTCCATTCTGGAATAGGTAAGGGTTGTAGTAGCCCAGCAAGATGTTGATGTTCAGTTTTTACTTGTTTACATTCAATACACCTAGCTAGGTAATTCACAACACCATTCTTCATGTTAGGCCAATAATAGCTTTTTCTTAACTTAGTTATCATCTTTTGGTAACCCGGATGTCTGGAATATGGTTTCTTATGTAGTTCATTAAGAATTAGTCGTTTTACTTCTTCAGAATCTGGTATGTATAATTGGTTTTTATAGACTAACAAGTATTTGGAGCTTATAGAATAAGCTAAATAACTTCCCTTATCATCTGTTTCCAATTGTTCTTTAATCTTTAAGTACTCTTCATCATTTTTAGCTACTTCTTTTATTAAATTTTCGACATTTGTTTTATAACTACTGAAGGTAGCTGAACAAAGCAGAATGGCATTTCTACTCAGAGCATCTGCCACCTTGTTCTCTTTTCCTTTAATGTGTTTAATTTCAAACTCATACTCG
>LPNX010914743.1:172425-200109 GCA_001517045.1 Pseudotsuga menziesii | reverse complement strand
AATAGTTAAATGCACCAATATCGGTTCATTGAAACATAAAAACACAAAAATATCAAGCAATCTTTATTACATAGTACCTTCACACTTGGAGAAGTATATGTGCATAGACAAGTCCATAGACATGCACTTGGAGAATTGGATAACCCACACAACAATGAGACCAACCCAGAGTCTTGACACTTCAAACTTCAATGGAGTATTCAAGCAATTATCAAGATGTGGCTCTTCACTTAAAGGTTTGTTACGTTAGCATATACTCAATACAAGTATGTAGTAGTCAATGGAGACCATAGTACGATCACTTCACACTAAAAAAATAGGGTTTATAATAGAGCCTACACACCAGGGGAGATAGCAACACTTCAAGGCATAGAGAAGGAACATCCCAACAACCACACTAATAATTGAAAGAGGTCGCAAATCTATTCAGTGCACCTCAATTGATAGATTTTAGGTTCCATGCAACACACAGATAAACACGTCTCTCTTGAGAGCTCACCACAAGAGTGCCACCACATGCTCCTCACTCTGATCTTCTTTACAGTGATCTCTTCATGGACTAGGGTTCATGATGATAACAATAAATCACAACACAAGTAGGATCTAGGGTCCACGGTGCTATGAGTCTAAGATGAAGAGATTTATTCCACATATTTCAATATCATATTCAAATGGCCATTAATATTTAAGCACCTTCAAAAACTCCGAACAGAATTCCTCTAAATCCATGAGTGTGTCGAGTCTAGACTTGGACATGGCCTTTTAGCAAGAATACAAAAACATGTAGAGCCCCATGTTTATCAAACAACTCATCCCAAGAATGTGAAGGACAACACGCCAAAATTAGTGTAACCACCAAGAGAAGACTTAACAAGACAAAATGGGCAAGTAGAGTAGTGGAGGACAACACGCCATAACTTGTAGAAGGAAATCATGGACATAATGCTAGGCATATTGTAGGATAGAGAGATGAGAATGGAAGATTTTTTAGGAAAGCATAATGCCAAGTTTGAGCAACAGGTGTTATAGTACTCTTCAATAGGATCCGATACCACTTGTCAAAGATAATAACTCATGGATTGATTTTTATTGATTCAGAATTATTTATTGATACAACTGATGTGATTGTTGGAATTCATCTTCCAAAAGGACTTGATACCACTTGTCAGAGATAATAAGTCATGGATTGATTTTTATTGATTCAGAATTCTTTATTTATACAACTGATGTGACTGTTGGACTTCATCTTCCAACGGGATATTTGGATTCTCACTTAGACTCTCCATCTTCTTGTGATCTTCCTAAGCCAAAAATATTTACAATAATTGCAAGTGGAACCATAATCCCGTAGGATTATGTTTCCAACAATATCATAAATGGTAACACTTATGAGACAAGGAACATGAGACCTTGTGGAATGAGATGTTGAAAGAGGAGAATACTGCAAAGAGAATGAGTACGAAGAAGGTGGGAGAAATATGAACAAGATGATAGAAATTGTAGAAGAGTGAAGACTACAAGAAAACAATGGTGAATTTCATTGAGCGAGTGAATACTCTAGAAAGTAAAATAAGTGTTGATGAATCCAATAATTATGACTTGGGTAGATGTTGCAAGCGTGATTGGAAACTCTAGTATAAAGAAGATGTTGTGAATACTACCTTGGCAATTATAAAGATAGGTAGAAGTGATGATCGTTGAAGATCATTGTTCCAAGAATAGATTAGCACACTAAAGATGAGGAATCATGGGGGTAATTGAGATGAGGGTATGGCACTTAAGAATGAGGAGGTGATTTTTAATTTACTTGGGGACTATGATGCAAGAGCATTGCAGGTACTTTCATACTGATTTTGAGAACACCAAGGATGACATGAGTGTACATATTGAGGATGGTTTGGAATCTAAGTAAAAAATTGAGCGTGAAAGGATTATCAAGAGATCTCTCCAAGAATGGTGAACTCACAAAGGGCACATGAATAATTTCAAAGAAAGAAGGCTTGAAGTATATAAATATTTTATAAAACAAGGAGTATTTAACATATTTATAGGATTTTGAAATGGATGGTGCATCAAAGATCAAATCACCTTGAATTTCACCACATAATCACAAAGGAATTGGAAAAATATTAGACAAAGTATGGGTTTGAGAGGCATCAAGTATCAATGGACCAAAGTGATACTGATAGATGTAGAATGCATGGTGGGAATAAAAGTAAAGGCTTCATTGAGTTGATGAGAAGGGGAATAATGTAGATTGCAGATCAATGGCACATTTCATAAATGGATTGGAGTTTGGGACTTTCAAAGAGCTCACCAAAGAAGGGAAAATAAATTTATGAATCATTAGATCAAAACATGCGGATGAAATGGAAGTGAAGCATTAAATATCAACTAAAGAGGATGGCCCAAATAACACCATGGCTACAAAGTTTTAAATTATAGAATGTTATTAGAGGATAGAGAGAGGGAGAGCATTGTAACAATAGACATATTAATGAGGAATTACTAACAAGGTAATTAAAAATATGAAGAGACATGAGGGAGATGAAGCATTTTGCAGTGGCATGCCTCCATCTCTCAGTTCCAAACAACAAAAATACATTATAGATAACATATATAGGACACACATATGCATCCTAGACACATCCATGCATAACAAAACATGACAGGGAGTGATCAAAGCTTACTCCTATATACCAACCTTAAGTCACAAAACAAGCAACCTTGAGATGATAAGCAGGCGAGGGAATGCACAAGGAATGGAAATAAATATGATATTCTACTTGAACTCAACTCGATTCAAGAATCATATTATTTGTTAGCATTAAATTATGATCCATCACGTTTCATTATATACCATCCATCAAATGCCAATGCTAATTTCGGCTTTGGATATGCACACTTTCTATGGATCTCTCAAAAATAATGAGTTATGCATCCATTAAAGGAATTTCACATTGTGAAATGATTTCTCATCAATCATGGGGCAACATGATAGATTGGGCATTCAAATCATAATCCATCGTCCAATTAGGGCTAAATAAAAATATGCATGTCATTGTAGTTCACTGATCCAAAGGAGGTAGAGAGTAATTAAATTAAATATAAAGAGTTGTTAACCCCAAATTGTGCTTGCACTACTAAAGGGTTAATGTCTATCAATATTCGATCAGGTTAGTTACATTATAATTGATTCAGACATACACATTGATTAGAGTTCTTTCCACATCAATATGAGTCCTAAACTACTAATTTTAGCAGTTTCTTTCTCCAAGAACTTGAGATCAGGGAGGTAACGTGAAATTTATATTCATACAATCATGATTCTTGTAAAAATACAAGTCTAGTGAGACCGATTTTTCTTTATTTTCCTTTTTTGGTCCTTTTTTGAAAGAATCTAGATTGATGATCTTTCCTTCAAACTTACTCTTTCTTGATTTTTTGCTTTTTTGCTTTTTGAAAAAGTCTATTTTTCGACACATCTACAATTAATATTTTCTATGTAGGGAAGGTATAGGTTAAATGGAATGGTTCCAAACAGGAAATGATGGTGTGGTTCAAGGTCTCGACGGTGAAAGAGTGATGAGTCAAGAGTAGTATTGACCGGGTGGATGGTTCCTCAATGTGACACATGGAATCTTGTTGGAAGGTTTCCATTTGAATGAGGCTATTAAATTAAGTATTTATAAAACCCAAAAACTATTTTCCAAAACCCTAATATGAATTGTTATGTTTAGTGGCCATTATTTCCAAGCATGACTTTCCAGACATTGATTCCATATTTTAATTTTGACCACTCCATATCCTAGTTTGACCTCTTGAGTATATTTGGATTTTTTCCTCATTTGTTAAAAGATTAGAATATTGATTTTGAATTTTGAATATTGTCCTTGCATGAAAAGGCATGATAGAAGGTATAAATATGTTGTTGTTAAAAAGAAAGAAAGAAAATTATCCTTAAACAATAAAAAAAGTCAACAACAACTTGTTGGAAGGTTTCCATTTTGAATATGGTTATAAAATTATGTTATGCCAAAACCTAATAAATTGATTTCCAAAACCCTAATTTGAATTGTTATGTTTTAGTGGCCATCCTTGCAAAGCTTGAATTTCCAAACCTTGATTTTTGACCACTCCAAAACCTAGTTTGACCTTTTTGGGTATATTTGGCATTTTTCATTGTTTGTTAAAAATCTAAAAGCTTGATTTTGACTTTTGAATATTATACTTGCATGCATAGAAAGAGTAAAAAGTATAAAGATGTTGTTAAAAATAGGTAGAAAAACATCCTAAAATAATAAAATGGTCAAACAATAATGGAAAAACATTCCAAAAGCAAAAATGATATTTTTCCTAGTTTGCATGTTGAACCTTTGCCTTAATGAGTTTATTTCCTCTTTTGCAAGAAACAAGTATGAATTCAAGTTCTATTAATACATATTTGAGAACAAGAGGAAGGGTGGTATATTATTTTCTCTAGACAGTTTGTAGTAATGGACAACTCTTCACTCTTCCATATCCACGACTGTAGACTGCGACCTAAATTGCAAGCAAGTAGATCAATGGCAACTTGTCACCTATGATTCATTATGATGCAGACAATATATTGGTTTATATGCGATTTGGTAAAGTTATTCTTTGTTCCCACTCTTTGAATCTTTGAGCTGTTATAGATTAAATTGTTTACAATGTTTTGGTAGCTTACAATGCACTTATTTTGAATTTCTTTCCTCTAAGGCGTAGATTCACTCCACTCATTTCCATTATTTTGTTTCTGAAACTATATTTAGAATTTGTTTCTTGACAAGAATGGTTATGTTTTGAATTATAAGAGCAGTATAGGAACCACTTGAAAAAATTACATCAATGTGGTTGAATGATCACCAGATCCTCATGTGCCTGCATTTTCTCTTACAATCATGCACTGTCCAACAACCAGACAAACCAACTCTTAACCTCTTGCTTATTAAGGTGGTAACTCTAAGGATTGGTGTAGATTTACCAAAAGCTCATTTTTACCTAATCCAATTGCTTTATTAGCCGCATGATCCGCCAAATCATTAAGCTCCCGAAGGACATGAAAGAACTCTAACCGTCTAAAAGTCTTTGAGACAGAGTTTATTCTTTTGATCAGCCTATCCAGTCTTAAATTTTGGCTCTGACTTACTTCATTCATCGTGTGAATTATAATTCGGGAGTCTCCAAAAACAATCGCTTCCTCAACTCCCTTTTTTTCCAGCTGCTTAATTCCTTGCCAAAGCCCATAGGCTTCAGCCATATTATTTGAATTATTTCCTATGTTCCAGAAATATTCCATTTCTATTTCCCCTTTAGGACTGATGATTACTCCACCTCCTCTCGCCATCCGTGGGTTGCCCTTTGATGCACCATGAAAGAACAGTTTGGCTATTCTTCTCTCTTTCATCCATCTTCCAAATTAGACCTTATCTAAACTTATTTCCCAACTTTCCATCTTCCTCACAACCACACATGTGTCTATTTATGAAAATATGAAGGTTTTCATCCAAATAATTTCATTGGCCACCAAATTAGTTTTATTTTTGGGAACCACCTTAGTCTTAATAATCTCTCCCATGAGAGCCTGCATTTTAGCTACGATCTTGTCTCGAAGGCGTGCTTTATTCCGAAACGTTCTTAGATTACGCTAAATCCAAATATGCCAACATATAATCTTTGGGAGCTTCATCCAACAATATTTCACTCCTTTTTTATTATTTAGATCTCCCTTGAATGCCTTTTCCCAATTGGTAAAGCATTGCTGCACGTTGCCTGGAATCTCAACCCTGCTAAACCACGGTTCTGTTAACATTCTCCACATTGTTCTAGCATAATTACACTCAAAGAATAAATGCAGAATTGTTTCATTATTTTCACAACACAAAGGGCATGTGAATAGCCCCTCTATCCCTCTCTTTTCTAAATTTTTTCCTGTTAAAATCTTCCCATGCACCAACGTCCAGCAAAAAATGTCAATTTTCGGCAACGTGATTGTTTTCCACAACTTTTTCCAGATTTATGGGTTGATGGATGCGCTAGGAATGGATGAGAATACATTATAGCCTTGATGAGTGGTGTACAGACCTATGCAGCTTCCCCAACCATGCTTATCTTTTTTCCTTCTGGCCACAGGTGTAGAGCCTGATAAATAATCTAAGAATTGTTTTTTTTCTCCTTCAATTTCGGCTGGGACTTTCGGTATGGTCCATCCGTCCCATTTGTATGGAGGTTCATTTTCCAAGTTAGAATAATCCCATAACATTTTGATTCCTTGCCTGTAGGTCCATCCTTTGAACCCTGGCATAAATGGTGGAAGAGATTTCATTCTAAAGAGATATTTTAATGTAGGAGAGTACCATGGAAGAGAAAGAATTCACACACTAATATTTTTCTAAAGAAAAAATATTTATATTTGATATTCATAAAAGATAAATCAAAATATGGATATAGTTTATCCAAAAAGGACTCAAGAGGTAACAAATGTCTAATAAACTATCTTCCTTAAGGATTCAAAGTAGGGGACTCTATTCTTTCCTACAAAGCTTACAAAGCTCTCAAATCTTTATTATGATTTGTTTCTAATGTAATGCAAGGCTAGTTAGACAATGATATAGTTGACTTTGTTATTATATAGTGGTTTAAAACAATGATATGATTTTTTTGTAATTCAAACTAACTAGAATATAAATTTGCTTTCCTTAAGGATTCAAAGTAGGGGACTCTATTCTTTCCTACAAAGCTCTCAAATATTTATTATGATTTGTTTTTAATGTAATGTAAGGTTAGTTAGACAATGATATTGTTGACTTTATTATTATATAGTGGTTTTAAAAAATGATATGATTTTTTTGTAAGTCAAACTAACTAGAACATAAATTTACCTTTTAGTAAATGTTAATAGTCTCAAATTTTTTAAGTACCTAAAAGAAAAGCTAATGATTTAAAACAATGATAAGATTTTTTTTAAGTCAAACTAACTAGAATATAAATTTGCTTTTAGTGAATGATAATAGTCCTAAAAGGAAAGTTACATACATTCCTGAAAAGGAAAATATCCGTTATATACATTCCGGAAAACTTTATATATACATCTGTCACAAAAGCGTATATCAATCTGCCACAAAAAAACATTCTCTTCAATCTGAGAGAGCAGAGGATATTATGGAGCGGAAAATGTTATGGCAGCCACATGAGCCAGAGCTGGAGCAGGAGCAGGTTGATCACTCGTCCTTCCCGTTGAGCCATAGACTTTGAGTGATATCATATTATGAGTTGTAGTAGTACCAAGAGAATTGCTAATAGGATGAGTGCCCAGTTTGGATTAATCGGGTTCTCCCATAAGGAAGAAGGAAATGCAGAGCAAAACATTAAAGAAGTTAAGCAAGACTCTAAAAGATGACTCCCAGCATGCATATCTCAATGTTTTTGTCTTTGGATTTTGAGGTGTAGGTTTCTATTTACTTTTCCATCAACTTTAAGGTTTTCTATTTGCTATGCTCTCATGCCTTACTGTTTTGTTTGATCTTCTCTCATACTTTTATGTTCTATCTTCTCTTTCAGATTAAGCTCATGCAGTTTTGCTTTGCTAAACAACACAGTATTACACAAATTTCTTTAAATATTTGTGCCTTTTACTGATATTCACCACTTTCTCCTCTTTCTTTGTATTACTATGTTGTCTAGGTTGAACTGTAAGAAGAATTTTGGGAAGCAGTAAAAAATGACTTATGATGGGCACAAGACCTGTAGCCTCTGACTGATCACTAGTAAATTGAGATTTCTATTTGCTTTGCCGTCGACTTTAAGGGTTTAGGGTTATAGTGAGAAGAATACTTATTTTGTATGCTTTTCTGCATGTCTGTATTCTTCTTTGTATCTGTGTATATGGGTATGTATGCTTCTCTCTGTATTTTTATCTCTATTATTTTAATTCACCTTTTTCTCCTCTTCCTCCTCTATATTACTCAGTTGTATGCTTCTCTATATCCCTGTGTACTTCTTTAATTCTCTGTATGCTCCTATGTATCTCTGCACTGTGTGCGGGTATGTCTCTACACTATAGAAGTTGGTTGATGTAAGTGGGTATGTCTCTATATATGTCTCTGTACTGTGTGAAGTTGTGTTTTGTAAATGGGTATATCTCTATGTCTGTGCTGTCTGTGGCCATGTGGGTATGTCTCTGTTGGAAGAGTAGTAGGATCTCGATAAACATCCACTGCTCATTGACTCACCACATGGAGGATGCTCCTGCTCATCTAAAGATATCAAGCAAGCAACGTGAAATCGGTTAATGCAAAATATGGGCTCCTAATTAAAAGTAAGCATTTCTTTCTAATTTCTTCTGGAAATTTTGTTGCCCTCTCTTTTTGTAAATCATTGTCATCTCACAGCCTTGCTTATGCTCATGTTTATGTGGGTTTTTGAGCTACAACTCGATGGGTTTTTGAATGTGCGTGCTTCCTTTGGGGTTATCATTTTTATGTGATAAGTGGCATACTGTGAGGATTCTGTAGCAGCCAATTGTCATTTGAATAGGAATGGGATGTGTTGTTGAATCATTAATATGTATCAAAGATCCTCGACGTACCATCCCAAAACTTTCAATTGCTAGTTGAATCATTTCAGTGTCCTTGTCAAACAATGTAGCAAAGACTCTAGTCATACCATGATCCATTCCAAAATATCCAATTGCCTTCAATTATTTGCATTTAACAAAATAGGCCCAATTGGTTTGAGTACACATCTTTTCTATCCCAAAAAACTAGTTAAACTTTTAATAATAACATCTTTTTTCAGATTTGAAATCCTAGGATTTCTGAATTTAGTGGTTCAGTTTCACTATGAAAAACTAAATTATATTTACTCACTAGTCAAAATCTCGGCCGAGGCAGGGAGAAATATAGGATTTCTTCAATGTGGCTTCTGCACTCTAATCTATAACCTTGTTCTCGTCAGGTTTAAAATTCCAGATCTTTGAAGGTTGAGGTTCATTATGAAAACTAAATTATATTTGCTCACTAATCAAAATCTTGGGAGGGGCAGGGAGAAATATAGGCTTCAATGGGGCCTCTACACTCTCAACTGCAACCTTGACACATGTAGCATCACAATAGGGGAGTCCCAGATCAAATTACTTAATATCCAGCTCTATAGATCGAAAAGTAAGTGAATGGACTTCGTAGGGTTCATTTCTAATTGTCCAATTAAATGGTTTCATATTGTAATATAATGCAATGTAAACATAGTGTGGAAATAATCTAAGTCATCAAGAACAAATTACAGAGATGGAAATCGACTTAAATATAATTTAGCTATTGTAATTTTACAAAGAGATCAGCTGGGAGAGCATAATGATCGTTAGCAAACAGATAACTAGCACATATGCTCTACATCACAGCCACTTTCACTGCATTCAAAATCTCACATGAAACAGAAGAAAATATAAATTGTGCAATGATGAAAAGGTCAAAGACCAAAAAATTGATCTATGTACTGTTATGATGCATGTAGAAGTTGTGCATTGTCGAATCTAGTTAGTTCTTATTAACTGGAAATTTAACTTGAAATTCTCATTGGAAATGATGGTTTATATTCACCCCATCTACTCTGTCTCTTTCAGGATAAAACTATAGTTGTCTATATTTTTCTATTCCATGTTATAATTAATATTAATTATATAGATCTAATGCAATACTAGATGTTGACTTTCTTATTCATCTCTCCCCCATTCTGATTTTGATTATCTCTTGGATATAGTTCAAATCCCTTGGTCTAGCATTGATTGTGCCACTTTCGGTTCAGATATAAAGCTAAACAGAAGTTCAATCAAATAGAGATTTTGATAGTTAAATATATAATATTGTCCATGACCTTATTCTATAATGTAGTAGTCAACATGATGTTAATGTGAATTTATCTACCAGTTGTTTGTGAAAAATTTAAGGTTCTGAATGGGCATTCTTCCAGATCTGCTCATAGAACAAAATATTACATAATTATCTATGTGCATGTTAGTTCTCACAAAAATTCAAGAGTTAGCAACAACAGGTAGAATAAAATAGTTTAGTCAGTTTTGACACCAAATTGAAATTACATTCAAAACCTGAATACAAAATATAAATATATTAATGCCCAAAGCTTAGCAACCATATAATGGTGGAATCTTCAAACCAAGTAGGACCTCAACACTTGTTTGAGATATTTGTAAACTTTTTTCTTGACCCAACTTTGGCAATTTCATCACATTAGCTTTCAGTGCATATTCACTAAAATGGAGGTCAACTTAACATCCTTTCCAACCAAACAGCCTTAGGGGAATAATGTATTATAGTCATCCCTTTTACTCTGGCTCTACCAATGATTACAGTGCAATCATTTATATTTTGATATTCCAATTCCTATGACAAACTCATAGATTGAATACAAAACCAGATGTTGATTTTCTTATTCACATCTTCCCCAATCCAAGTTTTCGGATCCTAGTCAATTCATATTAACTGAAATGAAGGTTTAACTTAAAATTATCAGGGGAATGATGCATTATATTCATCCCTTTTACTACAATTGTCTATATTTTTCTAGTCTATTGACGAGCATATGTGACTATGCATGTAACGAGGGAAGACAACCCAGACCGGGATCCTTAAGGCAGGTTCCAAGCTGTTTGGGATGGTTGTTCCCGACAGGTTTAAAGGCTCTGTTAGCCTGAAAGTCTGACTAAAAGATAAAACTAAATCTACTGATCTGGTTAAGTAAATCTAGAAAATACCTACGAATATACCAATTAAACTAGTTAATCTAATTAATAACAATAGAAAAATCAATCAGTGAACTCGATCTACTCAACCAATTTAATCTATAATATAAGAATCAACAATTAATCACGTACTAACATGTCAGATGAGAGATAAAATTGTATTATAGACAAATGTACACTATTCACAAGAATTGAAAAACTATCTTGACACAAGTATAAATATTCAATTCTTATTTAATGAATGTTAAATAACATAATAAACAGAAAAGCAATTATGTTAATCTACTCTAAGTTTAATCCTGATCAGGAGCGATGAAAATATTTAAACTGAAATCAAATCCGCTAATGGGACTATCAATAATCTTGAAAATCTTCAAAATAAATTCAGAAATCACCAAGATCATACAATAGACACGTAAACCATATACGTAATGACGTCAATCATCAAATTTACAACATGACGTTCATCAACAGATCGATAATCAACATAAGTCAATAGTCATACATAACATATTTGCACAATTTCTTAAAAGAGATTATGACAAACATAAATAATATAGAAAAACAGTAACAAGACCAAGGATAGCATAGACACATATGCAAAGTATACAACTGTAAGCATATATATAAGTTACCACCAGTTTAAAATACTGTATCTGCTGACAGGAAACTGCCTCAAGTTACAGAAGGTCAAACCGTAGTCTTGTCTTCTCCTTTCCCAAACTATCGACCCCCTTACTCTTCCCAAAGAATTGTTTAAATAGTTTTTCTTGGGAAAAGATGAGTCATTAACAAATCATACCGAAAATAGAAACCTTTTGCAAAAATCAAGGGACGGAGATACTCTAAAAGGACACCTATAAATTTGAATTTCAAAAAGTCACTCAAAATATGAACATCGAATATATCCTCATCATATGAGTCACCATTGCTTCCTCCATTCCAGCCACGAATGTTCCACATAATCCTCATCTACTCCATAATCCTCGAATCAGCCTGTTTGATCATTAAAATAATGATATCAGAAAACAATACCGAAAAGATGAAATTATAATATTAGAAAAAGAATATGCATACAACATCTTCACAATCATTATCTGATTCATCATTAATTTCAGATCTAACTTTTCAAAAAGGGTACATAAAAGCTCGCAGATGGCCGATCCTTTAGATCCAGCATAGCTTGAGCTACAGAGGAGGTTGAACCATTGACTTGATCCTAATCAACAAACTCAGGTTCATTCTATATCAGATTTTTCTTGTTTTATATTCCTATCATTCTCAGAATCAAAATCAACTATTCATACCCATAACCATTTCATGAAATTGAAGATAACAATTGAATAATAATTCCAACTCAGCCATGAAGAAAATCATTTCTATCACTGTCATTTTCAACAAGACAGTAATTCATCAAAATCAGGCACACTCAATCATTTGTTTCCAGAATCTTGTTGAATCTCTGATATCGAAGTTTAAATTTCAAACTGAAACAAGACTCAAATGCTCAAAACTATATTTTAAACAAATAGCATAATGATTTCCAGTAGACTTGATTCGAATGACAACAATTCAAAATCATTAGAGGAAATTTCAACTCAAAATGGGCCTCCTAAAATGAACTGATAAAATAATAGTTAAAATAATAAAATAATATTTATTAATTTTGGAGGAAGAAAATAAAAAACTACTTTTTTGTTTGTATTTTTGACATATCTCCCTGTGTTTTTACTCAAATTTCGATCGGGAGAGCTCGTTGGATGCGGAATTAAATTCTGCATCCAACGAGTACCCACTCGGCATACTTTTGACAGACCCTGATACCCCAAAAACAAGAAATACCTGAAAAAATGAAATGATGACATCATCATTCCATTTTTCAGGTATTTCTTGTTTTTGGGGTAGTGGGGTCCGTCAAAAGTATGCCGAGTGGGTACTCGTTGGATGCGGAATTTAATTCCGCATCCAAGGAGCTCTCCCGATCGAAATTTGAGTAAAAACACAAGGAGATATGTCAAAAATACAAACAAAAAAAGTAGTTTTTTTTATGATACCTATCCCCAAATTTATATTTAAAAAGTGTTTAAGACCTATACGGTATTTCAAATTTAAAGCAATTTCATTGGCTAACACATGATGACATGGAATTTGAATAAAAGTTAAAAGGCCCATTTTGAGTTGAAATTTCCTCTAATGAGACATCTGTTTCTGCAATCATCTTTTGAGTCACAGTCATAAGAGAAACTAAATCACGCATAATGGTAAACATAATAATCATGTATTATCTTCATCATGAGAATATTCTAGGAATTAAAACAAAAGATGAATAAACCGGTTTCAACAAGTCTGAATATCTCACATTAGATCATTTCCAAAAATAAAAACCCTGAATGATGGCAATGTCACTGACTTTCTTAAACTTGTCCAAGTGAATCAATATTTCCAGAATTGACAAAGTGTCAACAAACCCTCAGAATATCTCACTTTCTCATGGTTAAAAAAAATTTTAGACATGCCTAGACCGACTCGTGGAAAGAATCCTACACTATTAATCATTATGACAAACTCTAAAAATGGAAATGAAACATGGCTAATCTCGCATTCAGGAGTATGAGCATATTCATATCGAATCACTACCAAAATGAGTCAAACCCTGATAACTACAACATCAAAGTATAATAGTTTTGACACAGTCATAAAAAATTTACACAAGGTCATGGACAGATTCTAAGACCATTTCAATTTTGGTTGTTCCTGCAAGGCTCTCTGGATTCTGAGAAACAGAGTTTTTTTCGTTAACCCAACCTTACAACGTTTTCTGAATCACTACAAACTCAGCAAACAAGAAACTGATACCAGAATAGGAACATTATTTGATAATGTAGTCTGGACAAGACCCTTGAAAATGCAGTCTCCAGATTTCCATATTTGTTTAGCAACAAACTATTACTTGAATTTTAATTTTAAGAGAAGAATCATCAATTCTGGAGTTAAGGCTAAGCATTATCATTTTGGACTGTACAGACCAAGGTTTGATCAGAATGAAAACTTTTCAGGCTGATAAAAATAGAGATGAAATCCATAACTGAAATTAAATTCACAGCTATTTTTGTTATCGAAATGATTATTGAGCTACCTACCAGAGTTATAAAGTTATGAATTCAGAATCAAAATAGAGCTTTAATCAGGCTGATACTTTGTGAACCGGACTGAGAAACGCTTAGCTAAACCCTAGGGATCAATGTTACCCATTCAACTCCTCATACTCAGCTGAAACAACAGGATGTTGCTAAGCTTTCATAATACGCAGAATCGATAAAAATCCTAGATGCCTACAACCGAAATCGTATGAAGAAACCCTTGCTTGTTCTCAAAGCAAAAAAACTCGACAGAGCCATACAATTGGTGTGATGTCAAAATTCCAGTTCCGAGCAATTCCTCTTCAAAACCTGAGCTTGGAGTGTGATGGTGGTCACTTATTACTTCCCATCATTAGCCTGATGTAATACTTCATCTATTTTCACTTCACATGGGATTCTTCTAAGGACTGATGCCTTGAATCTGTGACGGTGGCTTAGATTTGAATCAACAAAATCTCTCTTGACTCCATAATCAACGAAGCGAGCACAACGTAATGGAACTTTCCTTCTACAAACCTAGATCCAAAACAAGACACGGCCCTAACAATAACATATAGACCAAATGACGAGTTTGCAGAATACTGAAGGCCAAGATAAAATTCATAATCTCTCTCATTTTCAGAAAGTGGGTATTTTGTCAATCAATTAACATTCTAGTCTGAAACCTAACCAATTCAAAATATGAAACTCCCAATTCATCGAAAAAAGAATCTGCAACAGAAAATCATGAATAGAGATATTGTTCAAAGACTTTTTCCATTTCACAGAATAATTATGAATAAAATTCAGAGATAAGCTTACCTGGAAGTTCACTATTGTAAATTTTACATAATGAAATCGATGAGCAACTTTCTAGGATGTCCAAATTAGGCTTCACCTTACAGCATATGAACTAATGTAATTTGCTATCAAAGCTCTCAGAAACCCCAAATCATATAGATGATAATTCTCTTAAAAGAGAATTCTGAAATATGTCATGCAGTTCAAAAATCATGAGGACCAAAATGAGCTTTCAACCCTCCCAGTTAGACAATAGGAAAAACATGATTCCAAAACCCCTATCCCAAGTCGACTAGCATGTTGTAATCAAGACTCACTACTCCCTGTCAAACTCATTATGACACTGAATACTTGTGAGTAGAGTAGGTACAAGAGTTTCATTAAGTAACCTGATGCTAAAACCTAGGTGGCAATGTGGTAGCTGTTAAGAGGACAGGTGATAAGATCATATCATCATCAAAATCTGAGTCGTGTCGATTGGCTTATTGCTTTTATCATGTCGAGGATCAGTCATGAAAGATAGCTTTGATGTTATGCAAGATGAGCATTAAAAAATCGAATAACAGCGTGGATGAAACATCATGATCTTTTATAATAGAGATTTAATCACATCATGATAAGAGAAAATGGAACATTATGAAAAGCCGAGATGCCAAAGAACTTAGGCAATTGTTTGATCATAACAAATATGTGAAGTTTGCTAAGTTTTGCATTGAATCAAATAGTCATAAAAATGACCATTAAGACAAGACTCATAAGTCTAGCAATGAAATACATTCTCATGAAATGAAAATTTGATAGTATGAATGAATCAAAAGGAAATCCAAGTTCATAAGATGAGAATAAAATGTTTAAAGCATTGAGAGAGATTATGATCATGATTTTAGTTCTCAATAGAGTTCCAAAGACATAATCATACAATACAAAAACAAGATGAATGAGTAGGAATCTGTATACTGACTTCCTTTTATTACCAAGTTTCATTCTTCAAATGGCTAATCGAAGTTGTGTGAGATACTGTGCAGGTTCCAGATTCTCAGAGATCTCTTCGGCGAGAGCATGACTTGTGGGAAGTCTTTTTTTTTGAAATTTTTGTTTTTAAGTGATCAACATTTATTTACAAAAATCAAACAAAGAGAAAATGCAAAGTCAAAAACTAGAATAGCAGTGAAAATTACCAAGGAAAAGACTCATAAGGCATTTCTATAGCTAAAAACTACAGAAATAATTTTCTGTAGCTAACAGCTACGGAAATTTTAAAAATTGGTCAAACTTATATTTGGGGGTTCCCTTTCCTTTGCATCTTGGAAAGGGATCTTGTTGGGAGGCCAACAAATGGCGACTCATAGGGCGAAGCAGTTATCGCTGTACAAACACACCATCTGATCAGATATCTTGAAGCATGAAGAAAAGACTGCCTTCAAATCAGATTGAAACTTTCTAATACAGAAATCAGAAAACTGTGCATTTTTTATGACACTAGATGTTAGACTCTGTTTGATTTCAAGTCTTTTATAATTATCCAAAGATTACTTTCAGGAATAGCACAAATTTTGAAGTTTTTCAGAAAATTCAAAACTCGGAAAAAAATTAGCTCTGGGAATTCAAAGAACTTCTAATAACTAACTAGCATTTATAGATTTAGTCCCAATACTACAGTTCTATCCCTTCAGCTAGCAAGTGTCCATAGCCTCGAAAGGGTTAACTTTTAACCGTCAATCCCAACATTCTTGTCCCAAGATAAAATTTCAACATATGAGCATTTAGGACTTCTAAATTTATTAAGGGTAAGCAGCATTGGAAACTCTTTATGAGTATGGGATGACTCATGGATTCTTATAGTTTTATACAAATGTAGTACTTATGATTTAGAATCCAAATTGGTCACAGACGGAGCCACTCCAGCCAGTAGGCGTCCATAGCCTCGAAAGGGACCATCTTTTAACCCTTTTACCCAATGGCTTATATCCCTGGACAAATAAATTGAAGAAGGTTTCATACCCACAATATTGAGTGCTAATCTATTAAATATCTGTATCTTATAACGGGGGAACATATCTAGAAACTCTTTACGAGTAGGATAGTGTAAAGGACTTAGAGATTACTGGTTCCGTATCTGAATTTCAATTGTTTTCCTAAGGCTGATTTCTGACTGAGTAATGATATTCCTAGCAAGGATGAATTCGAGATCTATCAATTTCAGAAAAATCTAAGGATAATAATAAAAGAAATAAAACACAATCTCAGTCTTTGCCTAGTGTTCTTTTCTTTTACAACAGTTTCAGTTTTTTGTGTAGATTTTTTCAAATCTGAAGTGAAAACATTTTTCTAACAGCTTGATTGTTTTTTCTTAATCATATTGTAAGCTTGTGACAAAGACAGCTTCCCAAAATTTTAAGGATGTTCTGGTTTTGAAGAAGTCAAAAACAAAAATTCAGCAGAAAATAAAAGACAGAAAATCAATCAAAATATTTACAAAAATGTGATATATACAGTATCTACAAAAGTTTACTTTCAACTAGTTACTGAAAGTAAGTTTTCAGAATTTCACCATTCACTGGATAAATTCAGAATCACCCTCCAGTGTTTTGCTTATTAACAATAACTAAGACCAAATGTAGATCAAAGTTCTTCAACTAACTTAAAGAAAAGTTAGTGATGATAGTGCTAGTTTTCTTAATAAATCGTGAGAAATTTGATTTAACAAGGTCTTTAGTAAAAAAAAAAAAAGAAAAATTCTAAAAGTTGAACTAAAGTTTTGCATTCATGAGATCAAAAGTTTTCATTCAAAACATTCTATATCAAAGTTATATAATTTTACAATTTAGAATATGACTAGGACATGAATGTTTTTGGAAATAAAAAATAAAGAAAAACAAAAAATGAGAGAGTAAAGAATACATCCATGTATATGTTCGTGGCCGTCTCATTTTCAGCTTCAATACTTTTGTTATCTTCATACCTGCATTTATTGAAGAGAAACAAACATAAATTAATCTAAATTATAAACCTATTCTAAACTAATAAAATAAAATATATACAAACTAAGTAAAAGTATATTTCCAATGAAGCCATCGTAATAACTCCAATCCTGCAAAATCAAACAAAATGAAAGTTAGCAATAAGAATTGAAGTATTTTGAAACCAAAAATAAACAAATCAGACTTACCATTTTGACTTTCAAAAAACAAATTAAATGCCAACTTACCATTCTCCGGAAACTTCGCAAGAAAAGATCTCTCGAGCCAATCTGCAATCCTATCATAATATGTGTGATTAATAAAATAGGATTGTTTGAAAGAATATGGTAATGAGAGAGATATATCATGGTAGTCATGTACTAAAGTTTTGTGCACAGAATCATGCGAAAGAAACAATCCTTCCTATAGGTTTTTCTCCCTATGAACATCATCTTGCAGACAAACACGTCGTTTAAAAAGATCATCAAATTCATATTCGATTTTCTTAAATTCAAGTTCAAGAGTGTTCTCCGCATTATGATTAATATCCTGATCAATTTTATAGGGATTAAATTCCTCATAATCACTAACTTGATATGAACTAATGGAATCCAACAAGGTAGGTGGAAAATCATCATCCATTGTTGTAAGATGTAAATTATTAATATAATGATGATCAACATTGACTTTACCTGTTTCATATTGATTTTCAAACTCAAGTGACTGATCATGATAAGACTGTTGATCTAAGAATTTCGATGAATCATAAGAGACTTCTTCAAGTCTGCTTGTTTGAATATTTCCTAATTCCCATGTATATAATTGAGAAAATTTTTCATGGGAAGAAAGATTAATTTCTTCATTTTCTAAATGTGAATCATGATTGTATTGTACCACATAAGATTGTGACAATGTGAAATCAAAATCATAAGAATATGAACTATGCATTGCCTCTTGATTAAAAATATCAGGGTACAAAGAAAAATATGTTGAAGCATCAAGAGAATGAAATTCTTTTCGTGGATAAGGAAGATCATCACAGGAAGACTCTTCATTAAATAGTTCCTCTTCAAAAGATGAGTCTATGGGTGGTTTGGTTTCTTCTTCTAGGATAAACTGATTAATATCCGTGACACGATCTACAAAAAAATATGAACATATTAAGTTATCTGGGACCTTACTATGTTCATCATAAGAATATAAATGTGATAAAAAAATCACTAGATTCTTTAGAATAAGAAGATTCGGGAATGATAAAATCTCCACGAGCTGAATATCGAATCTCTTTAGCCAAACTAGAAGTTTTAGATTCAATTTCTTTCATTTTTGAAATAGAAGCAGTATCTTTTAAAACATGACAATTTTCTTCATAAACTTCTTTCTCATCCAATGAAGATATGGGCATATCATAATTTGAAATATCATGTTCTTCAAACTCCACATCCGTCAAAGTGAAAAACGTTGTCAAACAAGGTTGGTTTTCTTCCACTTCTAAATTTTCAGAATTTTCATGAAAAGCTGAATCAACCTGTGAATAATCATTTGATAAAAATTCAGATTGATTAGCTTTCAAATCTTGTTCATTTGAAAGAATCAAATGATGAAACCATTCACTTAAACAAGGAATATCTTTCGAAGGAAACATATAACAAAGATGAAGAAATCTGTTGATGAAATCTTCCACTGATTCATCTTTGTCTTTCCTTAAATTTTTTAATTCAGTGCACAAACTAATGAAATCATAATCCCCAAAAGAAACTAAGAATGCACTAATTAGATGTTCAAAAGAATGGATAGAAGCTATTGGCAAGGTCTCACACCATTTCTTGATTCGTCCTTCAAAAGTAAGAGTCAAGCATATGCACAGGACATCTTTATCAGTAATCTTGTGAAAGATACATTGATCAATAAATTGTAAAACATGTTCATATGCAGATGTTACTTCCTCACCATTAAACTTGTTTTCAGTTAATAGATCAACTATCCTTGCTAGAGTATCAACAATGATTTTTTGAGAAAAGCATCTCCAAATCAGAACAGAAGCCATTAATCAATGATATAGCTCCAGTAGACTAACTTGTCATCTACTGGCCCTCCTTCTAGCGCCACTGTTGACGAGCATATGTGACTATGCACGTAACAAGGGAAGACAACCCAGACCGGGATCCTTAAGGCAGGTTCCAAGCTGTTTGGGATGGTTGTTCCCGACAGGTTTAACGGCTCTGTTAGCCTGAAAGTCTGACTAAAGATAAAACTAAAGCTACTGATATGGTTAAGTAAATCTAGAAATTACCTACGAATATACCAATTAAACTAGTTAATCTAATTAATAATAATACAAAAATCAATCAGTGAACTGGATCTACTCAACCAATTTAATCTATAATATAAGAATCAACAATTAATCACGTACTAACATGTCAGATGAGAGATAAAATTGTATTATAGACAAATGTACACTATTCACAAGAATTGAAAAACTATCCTGACACAAGTATAAATATTCAATTCTTATTTCATGAATGTTAAATAACATAATAAACAGAAAAGGAATTATGTTAATCTACTCTAAGTTTAATCCTGATCAGGAGCGATGAAAATAATTAGACTGAAATCGAATCCGCTAATGGGACTATCAATAATCTTGAAAATCTTCAAAATAAATTTAGAAATCACCAAGATCATACAATAGACATGTAAACCATATACGTAATGATTTCAATCATCAAATTTACAACATGACGTTCATCAACAGATCGATAATCAACATAAGTCAATAGTCATACATAACATATTTGCACAATTTCTTAAAAGAGATTATGACAAACATAAATAATATAGAAAAACAGTAACAAGACCAAGGATAGCATAGACACATATGCAAAGTATAAAAATGTAAGCATATATATAAGTTACCACCAGTTTAAAATAGTGTATCTGCTGACAGGAAACTGCCTTGAGTTACAGAAGGTCAAACCATAGTCTTGTATTCTCCTTTCCCAAACTATCGACCCCCTTACTCTTCCCAAAGAATTGTTTAAATAGTTTTTCTTGGGAAAAGATGAGTCATTAACAAATCATACCGAAAATAGAAACCTTTTGCAAAAATCAAGGGACTGAGATACTCTAAAAGGACACCTATAAATTTGACTTTCAAAAAGTCACTCAAAATATGAACATCGAATATATCCTCATCATATGAGTCACCATTGCTTCCTCCATTCCAGCCACGAATGTTCCACATAATCCTCATCTACTCCATAATCCTCGAATCAGCCTGTTTGATCATTAAAATAATGATATCAGAAAACAATACCGAAAAGATGAAATTATAATATTAGAAAAAGAATATGCATACAACATCTTCACAATCATTATCTGATTCATCATTAATTTCAGATCTAACTTTTCAAAAAGGGTACAGAAAAGCTCGCAGATGGCCGATCCTTTAGATCCAGCATAGCTTGAGCTACAGAGGAGGTTGAACCATTGACTTGATCCTAATCAACAAACTCAGGTTCATTCTATATCAGAATTTTCTTGTTTTAAATTCATATCATTCTCAGAATCAAAATCAACTATTCATACCCATAACCATTTCATGAAATTGAAGATAACAATTGAATAATAATTCCAAATCAGCCATGAAGAAAATCATTTCTATCACTGTCATTTTCAACAAGACAGTAATTCATCAAAATCAGGCACACTCAATCATTTGTTTCCAGAATCTTGTTAAATCTCTGATATCGAAGTTTAAATTTCAAACTGAAACAAGGCTCAAATGCTCAAAACTGTATTTTAAAGAAATAGCATAATGATTTCCAGTAGACTCGATTCGAATGACAACAATTCAAAATAGACATTTGTTTCTGCAATCATCTTTTGAGTCACAGTCATAAGAGAAACTAAATCACGCATAATGGTAAACATAATAATCATGTATTATCTTCATCATGAGAATATTCTAGGAATTAAAACAAAAGATGAATAAACCGGTTTCAACAAGTATGAATATCTCACATTAGATCATTTCCAAAAATAAAAACCCTGAATGATGGCAATGTCACTGACTTTCTTAAACTTGTCCAAGTGAATCAATATTTCCAGAATTGACAAAGTGTCAACAAACCCTCAAAATATCTCACTTTCTCATGGTTACAAATTTTTTTAGACATGCCCAGACCGACTCGTGGAAAGAATCCTACACTATTAATCATTATGACAAACTCTAAAAATTGAAATGAAACATGGCTAATCTCGCATTCAGGAGTATGAGAATATTCATATTGAATCACTACCAAAATGAGTCAAACCCTGATAACTACAACATTAAAGTATAATAGTTTTGACACAGTCATAAAAAATTTACACAAGGTCATGGACAGATTCTAAGACCATTTCAATTTTGGTTGTTCCTGCAAGGCTCTCTGGATTTTAAGGCTAAGCATTATCATTTTGGACTGTACAGACCAAGGTTTGATCAGAACAAAAACTTTTCAGGCTAATAAAAATAGAGATGAAATCCATAACTGAAATTAAATTCACAGCTATTTTTGTTATCGAAATGATTATTGAGCTGCCTACCAGATTTATAAAGTTATGAATTCAGAATCAAAATAGAGCTTTAATCAGGTTGATACTTTGTGAACCGGACTGAGAAACGCTTAGCTAAACCCTAGGGATCAATGTTACCCATTCAACTCCTCATACTCAGCTGAAACAATAGGATGTTGCTAAGCTTTCATAATACGCAGAATCGATAAAAATCCTAGACGCCTGCAACCGAAATCGTATGAAGAAGCCCTTGCTTGTGCTCAAAGCACAAAAACTCGATAGAGCCATACAATTGGTGTGATGTCAAAATTCCAGTTCCAAGCAATTCCTCTTCAAAACCCGAGCTTGGAGTGTGATGGTGGTCACTTATTACTTCCCATCAATAGCCTGATGTAATACTTCATCTATTTTCACTTCGCATGGGATTCTTCTAAGGCCTGACGCCTTGAATCTGTGACGGTGGCTTAGATTTGAATCAACAAAAGCTCTCTCGACTCCATAATCAACGAAGCGAGCACAACATAATGGAACTTCCCTTCTACAAACCTAGATCCAAAACAAGACACGGCCCTAACAATAACATATAGACCAAATGACGAGTTTGTAGAATATTGAAGGCCAGGATAAAATTCACAATCTCTCTCATTTTCAGAAAACGGGTATTTTGTCAACCAATTAACATTCTGGTTTGAAACCTAACCAATTCGAAATATGAAACCCCCAATTCATCAAAAAAAGAATCTGCAATAGAAAATCATGAACAGAGATATCGTTCAAAGGCTTTTTCCATTTCACAGAATAATTATGAATAAAATTCAGAGATAATCTTACCTGGAAGTTCACTGTTGTAAATTTTGCAGAATGAAATCGATGAGAAACTTTCCAGGATGTCCAAATTTGGCTTCACCTTACAGCATATGAACTAACGTAATTTGTTATCAAAGCTCTCAGAAACCCCAAATCATATAGATGATAATTCTCTTAAAAGAGAATTCTGAAATATGTCATGTAGCTCAAAACTCATGAGGACCAAAATGAGCTTTAAACCCTCCCACTTAGACAATAGGAAAAACATGATTCCAAAACCCGTATCCCAAGTCGACTAGCATGTTGTAATCGAGACTCACTACTCCCTGTCAAACTCATTATGACACTGAATACTTGTGAGTACAGTAGGTACAAGAGTCTCATTAAGTAACTTGATGCTAAAACCCAGGTGGCAATGTGGTAGCTATTAAGAGGACAGGTGATAAGATCATATCATCATCAAAATCTAAGTCGTGCCGATCGGTTTATTGCTTATATCATGTCGAGGATCAGTCATGAAAGATAGCTTTGATGTTATGCAAGACGAGCATTAAAAACTCGAATAACCGTGTGGATGAAACATTATGATCTTTTATAATAGAGATTTAATCACATCATGATAAGAGAAAATGGAACATTATGAAAACCCGAGATGCCAAAGAACTTAGGCAATTGTTTGATCATAACAAATATGTGAAGTTTGCTAAGTTTTGCATTGAATCGAATAGTCATAAAAATGACAATTAAGACAAGACTCATAAGTCTAGCAATGAAATACATTCTCATGAAATGAAAATTTGATAGTATGAACGAATCAAAAGGAAAGCCAAGTTCATAAGATGAGAATAAAATGTTTAAAGCATTGAGAGAGATTATGATCATGATTTTAGTTCTCAATAGAGTTCCAAAGACAGAATCATACAATACAAAAATAAGATGAATGAGTAGGAATCTGTATACTGACTTCCTTTTATTACCAAATTTCATTCTTCAAATGGCTAATCGAAGTTGTGTGAGATACTGTGCAGGTTCCAGATTCTCAGAGATCTCTTCGGCGAGAGCATGACTTGTGGGAAGTCTTTTTTTTTGAAATTTTTGTTTTTAAGTGATCAAAATTTATTTACAAAAATCAAACAAAGAGAAAATGCAAAGTCAAAAACCAGAATAGCAGTGAAAATTACCAAGGAAAAGACTCATAAGGCATTTCTGTAGCTAAAAACTACAGAAATAATTTTATGTAGCTAACAGGTATGAAAATTTTAAAAATTGGTCAAACTTATCTTTGGGGGTTCCCTTTCCTTTGTAGCTTGGAAAGGGATCTTGTTGGGAGGCCAACATAGTCCATGATAGAATTATGTAGATCTAATACATAACCAAAGGTTTTTCTTATTCACATCTGCCCCAATTTGAGTTTGCTATTATAGTTGGTTTGAGTTAACTTATTCTTCAATAGAATTACTATCCTATCCTGCTTTTACAGCGACTTTTCAATTTTTCGTTATTTAGATTTGGTTGATATGAATGGCCAAGTCCTCCCCATTTATTTTTACTCACAAGTTTATGTCATGCACATTCANTTGGATTTGGTTTTGATATGAATGGCAAGTCCTCCCCATTCTGTAAGAATTGCTATAGTTTTGGATAATATAAGCTCATGTATCCATGTCCATGTTTGAGGTTGTNGTCAGGGCTGTAAGAAATGCTATAGATTTGGATAATATAAGCTCATGTATCCATGTCCATGTTTGAGGTTCTGAATCTAGCTCACTTGTTAGTATTTTTCCCTGCTTCAAATTTATGTTTCATGCTTTCATTTATGTTTGAAATTCCGCAAACATGAATTGGGGCTTGCTACAGATATTTCTCAAATAGGTATTTTGTAGCTCACTTGTTAGTATTTTTGTTGTTTGGATTTGGTTTTGATATGAATGTCATTGAAACTTCTCAAATAGGGTTTGGTGGATTTAGTCAGGGCTGTAAGAAATTCTATAGATTTGGATAATAAGTTCATGTGTCCATGTCCATGTTTGAGGTTCTGAATCTAGCTCACTTGTTAGTATTTTTTGATAGTTGGATTTGGTTTTGATATGAATGGCAAGTCCTCCCCATTCTGTAAGAATTTCTATAGATTTGGATAATATAAGCTCATGTATCCATGTCCATGTTTGAGGTTTTGAATCTAGCTCACTTGTTAGTATTTTTCCCTGCTTCAAGTTTATGTTTCATGCTTTCATTTATGTTTGAAATTCCTCAAACATGAATTGGGGCTTGCTACAGATATTTCTCAAATAGGTATTTTGTAGCTCACTTGTTAGTATTTTTGTTGTTTGGATTTGGTTTTGATATGAATGTCATTGAAACTTCTCAAATAGGGTTTGGGGGATTTAGTCAGGGCTGTAAGAAATGCAATAGATTTGGATAATATAAGCTCATGTATCCATGTCCATGTTTGAGGTTCTCAATTGAGCTCACTTGTTAGTATTTTTTGATAGTTGGATTTGGTTTTGATATGAATGGCAAGTCCTCCCCATTCTGTAAGAATTGCTATAGTTTTGGATAATATAAGCTCATGTATCCATGTCCATGTTTGAGGTTCTGAATCTAGCTCACTTGTTAGTATTTTTCCCTACTTCAAGTTTATGTTTCATGCTTTCATTTATGTTTGAAATTCCTCAAACATGAATTGGGGCTTGCTACAGATATTTCTCAAATAGGTATTTTGTAGCTCACTTGTTAGTATTTTTGTTGTTTGGATTTAGTTTTGATATGAATGTCAAGTTCTCCCCGTTCTTTTTTCATGCTTTCTTGCAAGTTTATGTTTCATCCTTTCATTTATTTTGAAATTTCTCAAATAGTAATCAGGGCTTGCTATAGATTTGAATAGTATGAGCTCACTTGTCTATTTTTTAAGATTATGGGGTAGGGTAAGGTTGGGAAAGTAGATAGGCTTTAGTATAGGCTAAGTTGTGCTAGGTTCGGGTATAAGATAGGCCAATTTTGTTAAGTTAGGAGTTAACTAGGCTAAAGGAGGGAGAGGGTGTGCTAGTGTAGGGTAAGGTAGGCTAGGGTAGAGTTGGGCTGTGCTAGGGTAAAATAGAGTAGGGTAGTCTTAGGATAATCCATGCTCCTAATGTAGGGTAGGAAACGGTGGGATAGAGTAAGTTAAAGTAGAATAAGCTAGATAAGGTAGGGTTAGGTAAGGTAAAGTAGGCTAGGTTTAGATATAATATGCTAAGTTGGGAAAGGGTAGGGTAGACTATATTAGGCAAGAGCATAGGATAGGGTAGGGTAAGCTTAGGAGAAGCCATGCTCCTATAGGGTGCGATAAGGTGGGATAGTTAGTTGAGGTAGAATAAGCTAGATGTTAGAGGAGCATGGTTGGAATGGTACAATATGGTTGGGTAAGATAAAGTAGATAGATTAGGCTATTCTTAGGATATAGTATGCTAAGTTCAGATAGGGTAGGTTACACTAGATTTGGTAAGTGGTGAGGGTAAGTTAGACTTAGATTAAGAGGTGTTAGTCATTCAACTTGGTCTACTAGAAAGCAAACTTTCAACCACATAAATCCACTTGGTCTAGGAAGCAGACTTTCAACCACATAAATCAATATGGAAGGCTTTACAGGACTTTACAGGGAAATGGCATGTGGGAGTGGTTAGAAGAGAGCTGCTTGTAAGCATGTCTCCTTTTCTGGCTGGTCTGGAGAAATTGGAACCGGGTCATCAACGGGAATTGGGCTTGGTGAAGTTGGTCGAAATTCCACTGTGGAACCCCCAATCCTCATATGTAGATAATACCCCTCTTAAAAAAGAATTTGTCAATATGTATGGTTTCTAATTTTGCTAGCGGAATATCCAGCTCACTCCAAAATACAACGGGTGAAAAAAACTTTGAATTGGTATAAATCCGAACCACTTTGAAAATAATAATGGTTAAGAAAATAGAGTAGGCTAGTGTAGATGAGGGTTAGCTTCCTGAGGATAGGGAATGAGGGAATGGGTTAGAGTACTTATGCTAGTTTAGTTTAGATAGGCTAGGCTAGGATAGGCTAAGGTAGCTTAGGATAGGATTGGATAGGCTAGGAGGGGGAGGTGAAGGGGTTATGAGGAAGTAAAGGATACAACAATTCGGGATTGGGAAGTCTGGTCAAGTGGGTGTGACAATGGGGGATGGTGCAGGGGGTTCAATGGTGCAACTGTGGGGGAGGAAGTGGTAAGGGTCCAAGATTTGTGTTGATGGGGGAGGAGGTGGTAAGGGATTGATGGGTGGTGACAGGAGCTATGATGGGGAACCAAGACAAGGGTATAGTGGTGGGGATAATGAGTAGGGAGTCCTAGGGAAGTAGTGGTGGGGTGGGGCTTATGGGGCCCAAGGCTACGACAGTGGGGTCCATGGTGAGGGAAAGTGGGATTGGCCTAGGGGCCAAGGTGATGGCTAGTGGAGTGGTGTAGTGTATAGGGATAGGGGGTGGCAAGTGTTGGTGTTGGGAGGTGCAAAGCTCGCAATGATGGTTCTTGGGGGTGCATGGATTGCGGTGGTGAGGTTTTGCCCTCAAGTTGGCCAAGGGCTTGTGGTGCTATCGGTTAGGGGCTCAAGGTCCTGTGGTTGTGGAGACTTGAGGTAATGGGGTTGAGGGATTGTGGTGTTGTTAGCCTGTGGT
>LPNX010914743.1:140149-171838 GCA_001517045.1 Pseudotsuga menziesii | reverse complement strand
GTTTTAGGTTTATGGTGGGGTTTGGGGGGTCCACAACATGTGATGGCAAGAGTTGCAGGTTAGGGGTGGTGGGGGTGCCTAGGGGTTGTTGGGGTTAGGGTTTGGTGGAGGGGGGGAATTTTCATGGTGATCAAGGTGAGGAGTAGGGGGACCCAAGACTCACATCAGTGAAAGTAGGGTTTGGGGTGGCTACGGTGCATGTGAGAATTGCCAAGTGGGGGTCCCTTGGTCCCTATGAAACATGGGGATTGTTGGGTGATGGGTGGGCTCATTAAGGCGAGCAGTTAGGGGTCCCAAAGACTTGCATCAATGTGGGAAAGTGTAAGGGAGGTGGGGGGTCTTGGTGCCTGTGAAGATAAGAGAAAGGATTTTTTTAGGAATAATGTTTACCATGATCGAAACTGTGGGTTGGGGAGGGAAAAGACCCATGAGAGCAAGGGTTGGAGTTGGTGGGCTAGGGGCACGAGGTGGCGATGACTAGGGATGGGAGGGGTCCAATTCCTATGGTGGTGGGGTTGGGGGGTAGGGGAACCCAAGGCTTGCATTGGTGGGGGTGGGGTGTGGCTAGCTTAGGGTCCCATGACAATAGGGGGTGGGAGGCCCCAGGGATTATAACAATTGAGGATGGGGGTGCAAAGGCCCCTGACTTGGAACGATTAGGGCTAGGGGTTGTGGTGAGGGGGCTTAGGCCCACTTTGATAGGGGTGGGGCATGGGGTTTGATTTCCCTCGTATCTATGGGGGTGTTAGGTAGAGGGTGGGGGGGTGTAAGGATTTCAATGGTGATGGATGGGGGTAGGTGGTGGTTGGTGTTTTGGCGATGTAGGGGTTCAGGGCTCATTGTGGTGTGGGCTCGATGGGTTGCGATGCCTAGGGATGATGGTCCCATGGCCTGTGGTGATGAGGGTGGGGGTGTTGGGGGCTTAGGGATTGTAGCGATGGAGGTGGGGGATTGAGGTAATAGGGCCTAGAAGGGTGAGGTTTGGGGTTGTGGGGGTTGGAGGAAGGTGTATATCTTGTGGCAATGAGGGCTACAGGGTGGGTTGTGGTGTAGCCTTCGACAAGGGATGTAGGGTGGGGTGTGGTGTGGCCTTAGGTTGGGGTTTCCTAGGGGCTTTGCATCATGGAGATTGGATAAGGGTGTTGTGGTGTCTATTGATGGGGCCCTAAGTCATTAATTAATAGACGTGGGGCATTGTCGGCCTTATGATTATGGTAGTGGGGTTTGGTGCTAAGGGATTGGTGCGGGCTAGGAGGTGTAGTGCTTGTGGTGACAAGGGATAGGGTTTGGGGGAGTGGTGGAGGTGCCCAATGCTCATTAGGGTCGGGGTGAGTAGGGGGTGTAAGACTTGCATCGATAGGGTAGGGTGTTGGGAGTTGGTGGTGAGCCTGTGGTAGTGAGGGTTGGGGGTAGTGGAGTTGTGGGGGCTAGGAATGGGGGTCTTAGGGATTGTCACGATGAGGATAACTGGGACTCACAATGTTTAGGGTCCCAAGATTTGTATTGGTGGGGGTGGTGGGGCATGGGTGGCCCTAATGCCTACAACAACTAGGATAGAGGGTTGGGGCGACGGATGCTTGGGGTTTGAGGTAGCAATGCCTGGGGATGGGAGGGATATGGTTTGTGGCTGTGGGGTGAGCTGTAGAGGGATTAAGGCTTCCATTGATGGGGGTGTGGTGCTAGGGCTAGGGGAAGGTGTATATCTTGTGGCAATGAGGGCTACAGGGTGGGTTGTGGTGTAGCCTCCGATAAGGGATGTAGGGTGGGGTGTAGTGTGGCCTTAGGGTGGGGTTTCCTAGGGCCTCTACATCATGGGGGTTGGATAAGGGTGTTGTGGTGCCTATTGATGGGGCCCTAAGGCATCAATTAGTAGACATGGGGCATTGGGGGCCTTGGGACTATGGTAGTGGGGTTTGGTGCTAAGGGATTAGTGTGGGATAGGAGGTGTAGTTCCTATGGTGATAAGGGCTAGGGGTTGGGGAAGTGGTGGAGGTTCCCAATGCTCATTAGGGTCGGGGTGAGTAGGGGGTGTAAGACTTGCATCGATAGGGTAGGTGTTGGGAGTTGGTGGTGAGCCTGTGGTAGTGAGGGTTGGGGGTAGTGGAGTTGTGGGGGCTAGGAATGTAGGTCTTAGGGATTGTTACGATGAGGGTAACTAGGGCTCACAATGTTTAGGGTCCCAAGATTTGCATTGGTGGGGTTGGTGGGGCATGGGTGGCCCTAATGCCTATAACAACTAGGGTAGAGGGTTGGGGCGACGAAGGCTTGGGGTTTGAGGTGGCAATTCCTGAGGATGGGAAGGATATGGTTTGTGGCTGTGGGGTGAGCGGTAGAGGGCCAAGGCTTCCATTGATGGGGGTGTGGTGCTAGGGTTGGTGAGAGTTGAGTGGGTTTGTTAGGGGATTTTTTGGGGGGGACATAAGGTGCAGAGCTTATGGCAATGAGTGTTACAGGTTGGGGCCCCGGGGGGTGCAGATCTTGTGATGATGGGGGGGGGTCTCATAGCTTTCCATGACCTAGGATTTGTGTTGGATGTCTCGGGCCCATGACAATGGAGGGTGGTGTGGATTAGGGGTAGTTGGGTGATGACGTCCAAGGATGGGAGACCTAAAGGTGGCGGGGTAGGGTGACCTAACGGTGGTGGTGTTGAGGTCCTACGACACTAGGGATTTGATGAGCCTAAGGATTCCCACATTTGAGGATATAATTGGATGAGTCCAATGTTTGCAACAATATGATCCGAGGTGGGGGACTGGTAGTGCTTGGTGATGGTAGTCAAGGGCTTGCGTGGATGGTGCAATGTTGATTGTGGTGGGGGTTAAGGAATGGGGATTAATAGTTTAGGGAGGGGAATGGGGATCAATATTTTAGGTAGGGGTTGGGGAATGGGGATTGATAGAGAAGCAAATCCCCCCCACCCTCTAAAGTCATAGATAGAAGAGAGAGTTGGTTCAATTTCTTTGAGATCCCGATCATCCCTTTGCCTCTTGTTGTGTTCCCATTCCACCATTTCATTTTATACATTCTTTAAACTTGTTGCAAACTAGATAGTGGGCGAGACCCCTGATCGATGATTGTAGAAGTTCCTTTACCAAATTGTGAAACTTGCCTCCTTGAGCCAGGTTGAGTTGAACTTGAAAGGGATCGTAGGTTTCCTCATGCTTCCCACAACCTCCAAAAATATAGGAGGATGGTCGGATTCACATACACTCCCAATCCATTGTCTCGTTTGAATGGGGTTCTCCATAAAATTATCTGATAACAAAATTTGATTGATTCTCTTTGCTATTATGTCCTCTCCTACCCTCTTATTCCTCCAAGTAGAATTTAGCTTGATATGTTATACATCTATCAACCCCTGCTCTCTTAATTTGTGAGCAAAAAAATTAGATGAAGGGTCCTCTTGCCTTTGGACCCCAAACCTGTGATGCTCCCATGGAAAAATTTAGGTCCCCACCTAGAATAATAGCTTCACCATACATGAAATTTTTCTTGAACAAGAGTCCTAGAAAGGTACTTGGTCCATGTATGGCTCATAGAGATTTAGCATTATGAGCGTCGACCCTATATCTTTTGAGAAAATTTCCAAACCCGGGCTAGATTCAGAACCCTAAGAGTTTTGCATTTGACCGTGTGAGTATTCCAACCAATTTCCAACTCCTAGATATGCCCCTAGCATTAGCTCCTATAAAACTCCAATTATTTAACTTTAAAACATGTTCCAGTACTGAGTAGATTAACAATAGCAAACCCCTCCCCCAGTGTTTCTTGAAGGAGAATTAAGTCAGGTTGGTTTTATTCAACCAAGTTTCTCGTGGCCAATTTTTTTAACAGGGTCACCAAACCTCGAGAGCTGAAAGAGAGTAGCTTTATAAAGGAACCCCTTTTGGGGTTGGCGTTGCTCTAAGTGCCCCAAAAATGGAAAGTTGGTTTATGGGTTCCATGTCCACAAGATCCCCCTCCTAGGCTTTCGAAAGATGATATTTCCTCCCATGACCTTTTCCTCCTATAGAATCCACTAGATTTTGACCCAGTATTTCAATATTTTTACTCAAAGATGACATGGTTGGGATAGCTTGATTCTTAAGCTGGTACACAATTGCTTCCTCTTCTGAGTCCATTGAGGAATCCACCTCTATTGTTACTTTTGCTGGGGAGACACATGAATTTTCTTGAATGAAGGAACAATGTGCTAAATTTGGCCCAGACATAGTGAAATTTGAGGAGCCCATAACCATAGGGTGGAAGGAGATATCTTTTAAAAGGCCAGACCAGTTCCTTCCCAATGGATTCAAAGAATTTATCAAAAAAATTATAGGGTGGGGGGAGAATAGGCATACCCATCTGAGGGACAAACCCTCGGCATGACTCTACTGTGAGCTAATTGTTTAGATATGCTTCAGGAATCCTTTGGGAATGTAAGTCTTCAGTCATGTTGAAATGTGAGGCAAAGACCAAAGACTGGAGTGTTTTCTTGATTGCTTTGTCTTTAGTGATAACCTCCTACTTCCCTTGCTTGGCCAAGTTTTACATTAGATAGAGATGGTTCCACCTCCTCATGATGCATCGACCATTTCTTCGTTGGTGAAGGGTGATTTCCTCATGACCATCCTTGTATATGCAAATGAAACTGATTAAGAATGTGGCCATATTTGTGGTACCTTCGACAATGAAAGGGAACTCCTTTAAAATCTTGTTTCTACACATACTTTTCATCCCTCACCATAAGTTCTATATCTTCTCATGATGTCGGTGCAGCTAGCCCTCCCATTGATTTGATCCCTTCTCCCCTCCATCCCAATCTCAATCTGCCATGTAAGCTGAGTGTCTCTTATCGAGCAATGGGGTTAATCAATGTCAAGCAACAAGCCCTAGCATCGATCAAAGCTCCTCTCCCATCAAGCTCAAGCTTAGCCTCCCATGTGAGCTCAGCTTGCGTGAGCTCATCCTGTGCCTATGATCTCTCTCAGCTTGTACCCTCCCCCTTGTCACGTGGCTTGCTCATCCCATGCCCTCCCCCTTATGCCTATGACCTTCGAGCCCTCTCCCTTGGACCATCTAGCAAATCAACTGTGAGAGGTCGATTGAACAACCATGAAGGGGTATATATTTTTTCCACCAAGAGCCCGAAAATCTGCTCAAATCCCATTTCAAAGGGGAATGGAACTCACCTATTCTTCTTGACAGTAGCACGACAAACAACAAAAATATATAAGTTTTGTGTGTTTTTGTGGGGTTTTTTGTGGTTCCAATATAGTAAAGATTCTCTGTTGGAGAATTAATGGAAGACTATGCTTGAGCTAACAACACCAGGATTTAATAGTGACCATATATTCCCCATTTGCAACAGTATCCGGGAATTCAACCCCACTGATATTGCCCTTGAGCGAGATTTCTCATACTGGGCATCCCAGGTAAAGAACTTGTTGTGGAGGGTGGAAAGTCTTGAGACAAGAAACAAACAACTCCACTCAGAAGTAACTGATCTCAAAAAGATGGTCTCTGAAATGAAACAAGATAAAAACATGCACTTATAGACAACAAGTACAGATTCTCCACTACTCCAAACAAAACTTAATAATCTACAAGAAGAACTGAAATCACAGCAATCCCTTCTTAAACAAGAAACCTAAACATAACAACAAACACTTAACTCTTGGGTTGAAGTGGTTCAGAAAAGGGAGTAGCCCCCCCTCTTTCACCATGGTCAATCAGATGGTGCAAGTAAGGTTGAATGAGGAATGCCTCTGTCGAGCTTGAGAGCTTAACCTAAGAGTGCAAGGACTCCCACCTCCCACGAACTTGTTAGACTCCCCCCTTTATATTGGCATTTCCTTCCTTCATGGCACCTTGGACTTGAAGGACCTCACTCTGAGCGTGCATGGGTGGGACTCAACTCCACAATATTCTTTCATTGAATTCACTCCCACTCACATAAAGGATCTTCCTCGATGCTGACCTCACCAAAACCCAACAGGAAGAACTTAGACAAGCCAGGGACATGGCCATAGTAGCACTAAAGGAAGGGAAGTGGGCAGTTATTCAAGACCTCAAGGTAGTCATTTGTGATTTTCCTCCCCACTCGGATATTCTCGACCTTGGTCCAAATGACAGTCTCATCTAGATGGGTGACAAGTAAAGGGGGGTAGGTCATCCATCTCCATTGGTTGTTGGAACTGCAACGATGCTTTTTGGTCTTCATCAGATTCACTTCATGATGTGGTTGGGTCCCACGATCTTCTTTTCCTCACTGAGACACATGCAAGTCCTATGCAGACACCACCCTTAATTCATGGAAACCATTGGGCATGGTCATGTACACATGAAACATGGTTAGACAATGTTAGAGGCTTCTGGGGGGTCACTTGTCTTATAATGGGACTCCCTTATGATTCAAGTAACTATGTTTTCATCGGATGAACATGCCATATTTATGTGGGCCCAATTCCATCAATGCTTTTCCCTATATCGGGACAGCTACATCGCTGTTTTCTACTTCCCTCCAGCCTCATCATCTTTGCACTTCATAGGGAGTACAAGGGGGACCCATTCCTTGATATTTACACAGATATTTCCCATTTATACACTCTTTAGGAGATCATTCTTCTAGGTGACTTCAACGCCCACACCAAATGCGTACAGGTACCCTTTCATGATAAATACGAGGATGTTCTTTGCCTCCAAGAGTTACAATTGGAGTCTATAGGTCTTCAAAAGAATTCACAGGAGAAGTATGGGTCTATTAGAGGATTTGGGAGGCATGTTTTCCAGCTAGGTGAGTCTCATGGGTCTCTTGATCCTAAATGAGCTCCCTTGTTTTCTGGAATCAGGAGACTTTACATGCTTCCCCCACCGTGGGGGGCACAGTCTTGGCCAACCAAGATCTCCTCTCACATATTCAAAAATTCTTTGTCTCTTGCCTTCCTTTAGCATATCATACCCTCTTCACCTTCTCCCTCTCTACATCCCCCCCCCTCCCTTCACCCCCCAACCGACCCCAACACCCCCTCGAACCACCTTCATATTGATTTCAACACCACTCACCTTTAGGAACTACTCCCCCCCATTTTTCACTTCAGGTAATTAGACACACCCACAGCCAAATATGAGACTCTCTCCATGGTTTGGTTCTTGGGGAGGAAGACCTTGACTCTTACCCCCATTCTACCCGTCAACACACCCATAATCCCACCTTGGGATTCTACCCCATGAATTCTTGGTTTTATGACAAATGAAAATCCCTCCATAAACAAATCCATTTCACCCTTACACATGACCCCTCATCCTTCCCTATCCTTCGTAAAGCCTACAGTAGACTCCTTTGTCATAAAAAGCGAACATTTCTATCTCGAAGGAAAGTGACCTTTGTGGATCTCCTGCCACGACCCTAAATCTTTTTGGAGGGCCCTCTTTCCTAAACATCATGCCATACCACCTGACCTTGACCCCCAAGCCATGTTATCCCACACAAACTCCCTTTATGACATCCTTGGACAACCCCCAACCCGCATCCCCTCTCATCCCTCCTCTTACCACCTTTTCTTAGAGTGGGACATTAGGAGAGTAGTCAAAGCCATGAGTACCAACAAAGCAGCACACTAGGAAGGTCTTCAGGAAGAATTCTTGAAACATGGCTATATTGTTGATTTATTCAACAACGTGGTTTGATTTGGATTTTCCCTTGCTTGTGTTTCTGCCTTACACACACCTGGTTCACGTGGCAGAAATCTTCAAGCCACTCGGTGTGTCCTTGGGGGCAAGTCTCTAGTCAAAACTGTCACATTGTTCTTGACTCCTCCGTTTAGGCTCAACTCCTAACGAAGCCAAGGGGGGTAGACCCTATTAAGTTACTAAGGCTAAATTACTTAGTAAGGTGATGTTGAACTGAATGAGTTCCTTAGGAGTTTGAAATTTAACCATAAACAACCATAGATGACAAGATACAAAAATGAGCGCACGAAAGCACAATGCTGAGACACAATATAAATATATAGCAAGAAAATAACCAGTGCCTTAAAAATGGTGTCAAAAAGAAATCAATATATCATGTGCTTGGAGTGAATGTTTTGCAATTGCCTCTTGGTATGTTTCAAGTTAATGTGAAAATATGAGTTGATTAAAATTAGGCGAAGGGGTGGACTCTAGATATACCCGAGAGTACTTGGAGTATGTCCAAAACTAAACCTTCACGGCTACCCGCAAGGAATATGTGGGATGAATGGAGTCTTTGGGGTGATTTTTCATAATGCACCCGTTAGGGTGTGACACAGATCGGTTCCCCGAGGTCACTTTTCAGAATTTCCCGCTTCCTTTGGGTATTTTTCCACCGTAATGGTTTGATCTAGGTGTTGGATTTTCACTTGATGGTTTGTAAATTTGGGAGAGTGAATCCTAATTATTCTAGTCAATCAAATTATTTTGATACAGCTTGATTGATTGGATGAACCATATCCAAGTGCAGAGCATACACACCGGAGTCTTGTCAATTTTAGTAAATTTTGAGATGGATGTTCTTATTAAAAAGAAAACCCTCCAGGAACCTCTTTCGGTCCAAGTGGACCTCAATCGGGGAATCAAGGAGGGTTTGATTTTATTATGGTTACTGAAACAAATGATGATAGCAAATGAAACATTAAAATATGAGCAAACCACAATTTTCTAATTAGACTGCCACGAACCTTTCTTCACCTTTCGACTCAAAAGGAGGCTCGTGGGGTAAGTATTAAAGTTACTTTGAAAACAATAGAAATGGAATATGGAATTGATTTTATATCAAATTATACTACCTTGTACATTAATACTACGCTATATTGAAAAATATGAATGAAAAGCAAAAAATGACACGGATGCAAATCCCCCCAGGGGGGATGGGGAATGGGCTCGAAAGAGCCTATTCAAAAATTATTTTTATTACCAAAGGTTACAATATCAGAAAAATGATATGATTCCTCTTGATTCTTATATATAATGAAATCAAGATCTTACAAAGTATGGAAATTAAAGGTTTCAGTCAAAAAGGGAGACCCCTGGGGGGATTCAGAGGCCCAAAAGTCAATTTCGAGCAACAGATCCTCCTTTTTTATGTTATGCCTACTAAAAACAAGAAATATTATTATACTTAAATATTCCCAAAAGCACTCTGAAAGTACCTTTGGGTCAGCTTACTTTTAACCAAAAAATGCTAAGTAAAAACTAGTTAAAGAAGGTAAAAAAGGAACCAAGGAAAGCAAGATTTAATTGGGATATTGGATTTCCTTTTAGGAAGCCAATATTATGTGCATAGATTTCTATATTTATCTTATATAATAGAAAACATAAATCTAATGCATGCAAGCTACAAATTTTCTTTAAAATTCCATGCAAAAAGGACAATTTCCCTAAAGCTAGATCTAGAATGCTTATGAAACCTTTTGAGAGAAAGATATAGACTATGGGCTTTGAGAATATAGATATATGTTAAATTTACTTTTAATATGATATATCTAAACAAAATCAAAGCTATGAACAAAGTAACCGGGTAAAAGAGTTGATTTTGAAATGGGAGGAAGAGGAGGAGAGAAATGCTGGTAGCCTTGAAGATCCACAGTGGAGCTTTCAGGTGGAATGTCGAGGGACTATGCCTTTGGAAGGTTTTGGAGAGAGTGAAGAAGCAAAATATATCAGCATCCTCTCCAATCTAGGAACCTGCAACTCAGCTGAAATAAAAAAAACTTGCCAAAAAACTTGTGAGATCCGATTAGTACATACACAGAGATTCAGAATAACATGCATATAAGCTTATAGAACATGCTGAATATAGATCTCTAAACATGCATCAAAGGAAAGAGATGGCCAATAAACTTATTGAAAATCACCTTTCCTATCAAGATTATAATAATCTTATTATCAATCTTAGCAACGAATCCACAAGCAATTAGCAAATTATGAACACAGATACAGGTTACCTCAGTAAAAAAATGGCAATGATCATCCACACATACAATGGCACAACACCATATTGCCTCCAAAGCTTCTCTTTATTTCAAATGAACAATAACAATAGTACAATAGCGGCGACACCTCAATCCCAGTTCTAACTAGCTTGGAAGATGAGGCTTATGCTTGGATATATACAAAAACTAGGAGATCCATCCCAGCGGGGAAAAAATCCCAAGGAGATAGACCAAATCAGCTGATGGAGAGTCAATTAATGCATATCTAAAGTTGAACTGAGCCAGACTTGAGTCTCACTGAGTGCAATTATCAATCAGAGAGCTGATCTAACCGACATCTCAACCTGTTGACTGAAGCATCCACCAAAACTCATCCAGATGAGCCAAAACGTGTGGAGGAGAGAGGGAGGGAGAAATTCCCCATAAAGGATGCTGAAGATCAACTCTGGATCTGATTTGATCACCTCCTTCAGTCAAGGATTTGTCAGATCCAATCAATCTGGTTCAGATCCGACTGATTTCAATCAAATCGGCTGAGAATCCACTGATCTATGATTCTGGATTTGCTCCATTATTCATCGATTTATTAATTAAAATAATCAACAATTGATTTTTGGGGCTTTCTGACTTGAGTGATGGAAAATCACTAAAAACTAGGAAATAGTGGGTCCATGGGTTTACATGGTGCTCTTAGCTTGAAAATGAGCACCTACATGACTGAAACTGATTAATTGGCCCACTTTTATTACAAAATCAATTTTTCCAATTAAGCTATTAAAAAATAGACTAAGTTTTGGAAAAAATAAATTTTAATAAAAAACACTGAAAAAATTAAAAAAATAAAAAAGTTGAAAAAACCTAGGGGGACTTAAGCATGTTCATATGACTCGACCATGATTCCTAGAATGTTTATACATTGACACATAGACTCTAATAACCTCAATAGGCCTAAATGCCAAGCCGACCACCCCAACTTTGGAGGTATGGAGTGAAAAACTCAGAAATTATCAGTTGTTTATTCAACAACCAATAATAAGCAAGGGAAAAAAACACCTTGGGCTGATCGGATTAACAAATAAAGTCTAAGAGACTAAGTCTTTTATAGAATAGTGCTAGAACATTTATTACAATTCCCCCATGGGATATGAACATGTGATATAGTACAACAAATCTTCCTAGAAGTAATACTGAAGGTCTTCTGAAGTCCGAACAAGTTATCCTTGTCTGGTTCACCAGGCTCACTTTATAAAAAACCACTAAGTACAACTTAGGTGGTAACAGCCTGGATGTTATCGGATGAGCTAGCAAGGCTAGTCATAGATAAGCATATGAAGGAGAGCGTGACCACTGTGACCTTAGTCACTTCTCCAAACTTCTTTGGAAGCCAGAGCCTCCTAGGGGAAAGCCCTAATAGCAACTCTGTAAGGACTCTTAACACCAGATATTGTCTTCTTTGAAGAAGATTAGTGACCGGCGCCTTAATGGAGTCAAATTAAGGATGAAGAAGACATACTATATGAATGAATATAGATCATGTAAGTGCATATAATATATCAACTTTAATTTTTCATTCATCTAGGGTTAGCAAATAATCAATTTCTATCTTAGATCAAGCATATATCATATAACAAGTTTTAAGTGTCATTCATCACATGTACTACACAAGCATAGCGTCCAAAGTACGATAGTATATAGCAGTGGCAAAGCAGTATGAATTCAATGATATATAAACCTTGTCAATGCTTCCTAATGGAAAGGTGCTGAATCATTAAAGTAGTAGTGAAAAACTCAGAAATTTAAGCATATCAACCGTGAGGACAACTGTAATCATCCACCATTTAAGCATGTGTTCATCTATTGATTTTATCATTTCAAACACACTAACTACTTTATGTTTGCAGTAGTATATATTGTAAATATAGACTAATGATGATACTTTTCAGTATGTAGGCTTGCAAATAGGGTTTGATAATTCATTACTAGCCATAGAGTCATTGCAAATATACAACAATATTTAGAATCTAAATTATGATCATATCAAAACAATGTTAGTATGTACAGTCTAGGGCTAATACAAGCATTGCAAGGGCTATTTAGGCGCGAGATAGACCTTAGAAGTAGCATACCTATCCTAACAAAACATATTTATTGAAGTTGATAGAAGTAAGCTTGTTTCAGTTCTGTGCTAGTAGGTATGCGTGTTCAAGCAGGAGATAGAGAAGTATTAGTAAAGCTGATAGTTGCTAGTGTCAAGTGTGGCTAGTTCGGAAGTGAGCAAGTAATAAAATATAGTTCGTGCGCATCCCTGACCACTGACCTATGAATGAAGGGAGCACGCGCGAGGATAGATAGATATTTATTCCAGTGCCAACAGAAGGAGGGATGAATACCCCCCCCATTGCACTCCACTTTCTAGACAACCTGCATGCAAAAATAAAGAAAAATAATGGCCGATGTCTGTTTAGACCTTAGCTAGGGTACCAAGGAACTATAGGTGAGGGTTGTTGGCTGGAGGAAAGGAAAGGAGCATGTCTGAGGGTGGATAAAGGGGAGTCAAGGGGAGAAGAAGGAGGAGGAGCAGGCTGGAGTGGAACCAAACTAGTAGAAAAAGGTAAAAGAGGGGCAACTGAGGAAGGTTAGGTCAAGGCTGAGGGTGGAGGGAGGTAAATAAGGGTGATCAAGGGTGTAAGGATAGTCCTAGGATTTTTTTAGAGGCCAAAAGGAGAGGCATGGGTGAAGGGAACCTTGGGAAGGCAGGTTGAGCCCTAGATGAGAAAGGTCGAGGGGTGAAGGGAGGAAAGAAAGGAAAGGGGAGAAAGGAGAAAGAAGGGAAGAAGAGGACAATATGGCTAGGAGGATGCAGAATAAGTTGGGCGAGGTAGGATAGAGGGACAAAGTGAGGCTTCTAGGGAGAAAGGAGGACTAGTTTTGGGTGTTATGTATCCCTAGCTAACCTTAATCTAAAATGAAATGCATTCTATCTAACCCTAGGCACTAGGTTTTGAAGAAAAGAATGGTTTGGGACAAAGGGAGAAGACTTTACCCTAACCTAGGGCATTTAAGGAGTGATTAACCTACCTCTTGAGAAGCTTATCCTAGGATTTACAACAAACCCGAAAGACCTAAGGTTCTAACCCTAGAAGGAATCCTATAAGGACATACTTTTACAACCAAGGTGACTAAAAATTGACGAAATATCTAGCCAAGACAAAATGAAACCCTAATGGCCACCATTCAATCCACAAACATACATCATTCATCAACATTTAGCAAATAGAGATCAAGAAAATCCTAGATACCTATTTGTGCAAGTGTTTAATTTAAAAACCATAGCATCACCTTTGCAAGAGAATTGGACCAAAGAAACTTCAATAATTTGCCATCAAAACCCAAAAAACATCTTCCTCAAGAGGTGTGCCTCACTTACAAAGAACCCTAGTTGGGTAAAATAAGTGCATAGCATTTTATCCCACTCTTCTTATGTAAAAATGAAGAGAGGAGAGACCTATAAATATCCTCTTACACTCACTAAAAAAAATAATATCCAGGCCTACATGCCTTAAAATGTCAATTAGAAATTATAAAATGTCAACTTAAAATTATGACAATAATATAAAAATGGCCTAAAGTAGGCTTGTAGTAGGCTACCTCCAGTATTTTCCCCCTACATGCCAAAAACTGATAAAATAAGTGAATCACTCTGAATGAAAGGCTGGAGTTAGATGGAGGGAGGGTGTCATGCACCATCTAACCCCAAAAATGTTGTAAAATCCCTCAATTACCTCCTCAAGGCTGCAAGACGGCCTGACATGGGAGATAACGTCCTCTGAGGAGAGAGAGTGCTATCTTGCTGACGGGCCAGAAGGGCATCTGAGGTAGCTATGAAGGGAGATCGACGTCTCATAGATGAACCATAGGCCACACCAAAGCAAGAAAACAAGGTGTGGGGTCACGTGACCCAATGTTCAACCCTTAAGAGCTCGAGACACCAACCCTAGGGTTAAAAAACCCCAACAGAGGGAAGTCAGTAGTGCCATTAAGACATGCTACTTCTAAAGGAAGGATCAAAGTGCCCAAACATGACCACCACTGTTGAATAACACCTATTCTAGTAAAAAATGACCTCTCTCTCCTTGGGGCACATCTAAAGGTGCGCTGGGTACAAATGTAGCGTAACGCCTGGGCACGACACATTATTCATCCCATCCACAAGTCAGGGAATAACACAAATCCAAATAACTACAAGACTATCATGGTGGGCCATACATTCTCCAAGCTCTACGACCATAGTCTTACATAAGTGGCTTTCTAAGGAGCTAGAGAGTGCAAGTCGATTTTTGCTTGGACTACCAAACGATTGACCACACCTTCACACTCCAAGCCATTATTGAGGAAGGCCGACATCACTCTTCGAAAGTTTATATTTTCTTTGTAGACTTTCGGAAAGCATTTGACACAGGGTCGAGGGAAGCATTATTCCAGAGACTCCGCGACATTAGCATATCTGAGACTCTTCTAGCATCCATCATGAGACTGTACGAGTCAGTTCTGGGATGCCTTAGTATGGCACATGTCCTTTCTGACTTCATCTAGAGCACCATTGGGGTTAAGCAGGTGTGCCCCCTCTCGTCTTTTCTCCACAAGAACATCCAAGAGGGTGATGGTTTCCTTCTACATCAAGTATTGATATCCCTTCTTCTCTTTGCAAATGACTTGGTTTTATTGGTCTCTACTCTTGAGGGCCTACAGAAACAGATTGACACCTTATACAACTTTTGTGACCTTCGATAGTTGACGGTCAACCTAAGTAAAACCAAGGTTATGGTCTTCAGTGCATCGAAGGGATATCTTACAGACCTACATTTTTACTTCTAGGGGGAATAGATCGAGATCACCACATCTTACATTTACTTGGGAGTACAACTCATGGGGCCACGTCTTGGCATGCGACAAGCCTTCCAGCCTCGGCTCAGCAAAGGATATGTTTCCTTAGCACTTATCGAGAAACAATGCTTCTAGAACCAGTTTCAGGACATCTCATCCAAACTCTATCTCATGGATGCGATTATTAAACCCATGGTTCTCTATAATTCTGAAATCTGGGGATTGAGCTTGATACAGACAGACTGGGCACCGACAAAGACTTCAAACCTGCTTCTCAAGCACATCATTCGATGCAAGCGTGTCATTCTGCAACCCATTATCCAGGCAGAGTTCAACATCCACCCTTTCTTCCTTGAGGTCATCTTTCATTTAGTCACTTTCCTTTATAGGCTCAGATATTTCAAAGACTCCCACATCTGAGAGAGAGAAGTACCCCTACCTTGCACTTTTCTCCTCATAGGATCTTGCTTCATATTACCCCACAATTTGTGCATGTGGTTGGTTGTCAGGGGCATCTCAGCTTCTCTAGTCAGTGAGCATATCCCTGAAGCACATTCCCCCCTTCTTTTAAAATTACTGTTATGTTACATTAGATGGTTCAACACTTATCCATTTAATCTAACAAGTAGTAAATCAAGCAAAACGTGTAGAAGAGACAAAAGACCAAAATTACAGGTGTCGAGCACTCCCAACAAGACATGCCATGGTTTCTATAAAATCATGAAAGATTACACAGTTACAGCAAGTTAGACACGCCCAACTGACAACACTCCCTACATGGGCACAAGCAAGCCTTGCATGCAGAAACCCCACAAATTTACATCCCAAGAGAAAATCCCACAAAACCCGAAGGCAGACTTCCCCGCTAAAATGGCGTGCGCCCCTACGACCTGCGAGCTACTTTGACACGGAGACTTTGATTTTTCCTTAGATCTCTTCATTGCAACTCCATTTCTTTATGATACCTTTAGATGAGCCTTGACACACCTTTGTATGCGCTAGGCGTGTCGGTGAGATGACCCTTGCATGGTCACCCATCAAGGCACTTTGCCTTAGTGCACATGCTAACATGCCTACCTTGGTCCCTTGCCACACACGACTTGGATGACGCCTGTTTGCCACTTAGCTTCGTTTTCGAAGCCTTAGACATGCCCCTCAACACTCACTAGTATTGCTAATGCTCCAATCCTTTTTGTCCATGTGCCCTTGTCGGTCTGCTTGCCACTTGACATGCTGGTCCAAACCCGCATCCAAGAGAAAAGCCCACAAAACCCGAAGGCATACTTCGTCGCTAAAATAGTGTGCACCCCTATGGCTTGCTAGCTACTGTGACACCCAGACTTCGATTTTGCCTTAGATCTCTTCGTTGCAAATTCCTTTCTTGATGATACCTTTGGATGAGCCTTGACATACCTTTGTATGTGCTAGGCGTGTCAGGGAGGTGACCCTTGCGTGGTCACCCATCAAGGCACTTTGCCTTAGTGCACATGCTAACATGCCTACCTTGGTCTCTTGCCACACACAAGTTGGATGACGCCCCTTGTCGATGCCTATTTGCCACTTAGCTTCATTTTCAAATCCTTAGACGTGCCCTTCAACACTCACTGGTCTTGCTAATGCTCCAATCCTTTTTGTCGATGTGCCCTTGTCGGTCCACTTGCCACTCGACATGATGGTCCGTGCCCTCTCTGGCTAACTGATGCTTCTTTCCACTTGTTTGCTTTTCCAAGTCACGTCAAGCACCCACCTGCCTTGGTCCTCGCCCGCTTCCTTTATGTGCCTTGCCATGAGTCCCCAGTCCAGACCGGCCAGCTTGGTACTCGTTTTGGAAAAAAATCTGGTTTTATTATTTTTTTTGTTGACCAGACTGGCCAACCCTGTAAACCAGTCATATCGGCTGGTTTTACCGGTTCTGGTCTGGTTCCAATAACACTGGTTATGCGCCTGCACTTCCAAAGTGTTGTTTAACTTATCCATTGGGTCAAGCGCTTGTTACATGGATGCATGCCCTCATGCATGCCGATGGGAAACCGCACGACAAACCAATGCTTAGAGTAAAAATGACTAAGTGTCCTACCATCTGCAGTTTTGAAGGTGTCCAAGTCAGGTTCCTTGAACGAGTGAGGTGGGACAACCGGTTGAGGAACTTAGGCCGTTACAACCTTCCTTTTTTATTTTATCCACTTGTTCTTACATGAGAAGATGTTCTTTCATTCCCGATTGGGGATACCCCCTTCTAGGACCTAGCTTATGTGGTTTTCTCTAAGCTGGCATTTTCCTCCCCACTTCCACTATGATTCGATGGATCCAACAAGGAAACAATAAATTTCGACGTATCTTTTGAGCAATATACACCCGGTGAGAGTGGGTGGGATGATGACAATGGTGCAAGGAGATATGTAAACCCTTGCTAGTACCATCTCCTTTAGGGACTATATACGTTTCCTTGACCGCTGCATAGAGGGCCAGATTTTGATGGGAAACCTAATCCTTCATAAACTAGGGGAAAATCCCTCCCTTTCCACTATCTCTGAATGATACGAAACTTTATTCCAAGATTAGGATGTGAAAGCTGAAAACGGTTGTCCAGACTGGATCCACAAATTCCCAATGAAAGAGACATCCTAGAAGTCAAGCCCTGGTACCAATCCAGCTGCCAAACCTGCACCCAAAAGGGGTGTATATGGAAGAAACCCCTCTTACCTCCATCCAATCCCACGACCTAGGCTCAACGTGGATAGATCTTGTAGTAAACTCTATCTAGTAGTAAACTCTATCTAGATAACAATTGGAGTCACCCAATTCTTCTGACCTTCCAGCAGGTTTGGCAAGTAATCCAATAATTCCTCCTCTTCCATCCAAAAGAACAACTGGTGAAATGTCACCAACCCCTACCAATGAAACGTCATTGATAGAAAGACAAAAGACTATCTGGTTGTATACTTACAAAAGAAATTTCACTATCATTTATTAATTTATGATAGGGCACGGTGGAATCGAACCACCAATCTTCTGCTTGTAAGGCAAGTGAGTTAACACCCACCCTTTAAGAATTGGGGAGAGGAGCAGTATTAACACCCCATATTTCATCATTTGTAATTCAAGCTGTGAATTCCATCATTTAAACTTGCACTTCATAGTTTGCAGCAATTACAGAAATGTTCTAATCCAAGTCAATGCTTATCCACTTTCTCAGCTCCTGTAGTTACACTATCGAAACCAAGTAGCTAGTATAAATGATTACCATGAATTTTTTATAAGCTTTGGATTCGACATTGCAGGTGTAATGTCCCGTTTGTGACAAGCAGGGGAATTACCTAATGACTATGCCACATAGAAATACAAGAACACTATTAGTAGGGACATGAAGTCATTAGCAAATAAAGAGGATCACTTAAGCAAGAGCAAGTGACATGTGTGGCATGCGAGGCCCAATTCAAAATGCATGTGGCATGCATCATTAAAGTTGCATGCATGCATAAGTTAAGTTGCATGTGTCATGCACAGGTCAAAAAGAATAAAAGGAAGCAAATCGACTTCTCAAGGTATGCATTGTTATTTTCATTATTGAGATTTGGTCTTGAGAGCTCGGTGAGCTTATTGGATGTTGAGGAAGGAAACCCTTGACAATTCTTGGTTTCGATGGTGAAATCTATCCATCCTAGCTAAGTTCAAGGACAGATCATCTAGATCTATTACCATGCTTTCATTTTGGAGAGAGCTCTTGAGCTTGAAGAGGGTTTGGAATGAAACCCTAGCTGGTATTAGCTTTATAAATTCACTCTAGTTAATTTGAGAGAGATTCCACTCATGATTCTCATTTGAGCTTGCATTTGAGAAAGTATTCAGCGGATTACATTGTTGGATTTTGTTGTAGAGTTGAGAGTCTAGGAGGGCGCAATTTCCAGCTCAGTTAGGAGACTTTTCAGGGAGGGCCATCTGTCTTGAAATTCCAGTGTTTTGTTGAGGAGGAAATAGGAGGAACAGGAGTCTAAGAGGCTGTAAACTTCCCTTCAAAGCTGGGATTTTACATTGAAAGTTGTATTTCCTCATCTGCGCCGAATATATTCATCACAGGCTGAGATTCCTTGTTAGAAGGGTTGAGTTTGATTACTGGGTGCTGCATATTGCCAGTGGGTTGACTTACTTGTTGGCAGTTGCATATAAATGGTTGGAATAGTTGAATATATCTTCCACAAGGGCACATGACTGTGTTATTTATCTTCAGGGTCAATTCTTCTTCTTTTGGCCAAATACTCTTACCTAGAGCTATGTATTGGTTAGAGAGTTGGAGTTTCAACTTCCTTGAAAAGCTAGGTGGACTTTGGTGAGGACGCGGGTCTCTGAAAAGGGCATTTCCTTCCTTTTTTTCTTAAACATCTTAATGAAAGACGTTCTGTATATTGACACACCAGCTGGGCGCACTTAGAGAAGGGTATCATCCACTGTGCAGCAAGTATACCAATATGGGAACCAAACGCCATTTCCAAGCATACAAGAAATTTGGTATATTCACTAGAAATCTGCTATTAATTTACTAATTCATCTCTTGATTGAAGAAATCTTGTATTCAAATTTATTGTGAATGTTATCATTGATATTCATGTCTTAAATGTTGTTGGTTTTTTTTCTAGTAAGGAACAACAAATATATATATATGTTTTGGGTTTGTGCAATCCTTTGATGATTGATGCGTTATATCCTCTTGATAATCTGTTGTTCGTAAATGTCATTTGGCACATTTTTTCACAAATTATTTCTATGTATTCAACATACAAATTACATCTCTAAACTGGCAAACCCAGGAAGGAAACTGTGAAGTGTTTGATAAAAGTCACCAACCAAAGAGACACTGTAATATACAACCAGTGAAGAGAAGAAAATTTAAGGGCATATTTAGGAAGGGATATTACAGCAAGTGTGCTATGCAATTTTTCCAAGGGAAATTCCTAGCAGGCATATACTTTTAAAATGTATGGCATACTTGCATAGTAAGAATCAACCAGGATAGTTCTCTCCTTTAAATATTGTTCAAGGATGGACTATCAAAATTCTTACTAAATATCTGGTAATTGATCTAATAAATACATAATATATTAGAATGTAGCCAAAACAAGTCAACACAGTTAAAATAAGAGAAAAAAAAAGAAATTAGTTAACATTTATGACTTGAGTTAATTAGAGCAGCCAATTGATGAAGCTTTTTAGTTAACTATTACCTTTAGTACCCTCTAAATCCATTCCATATCTAATAGGTTTGATCTCCTCTAGTATTTTTATCATATAATTCATAATCTGCCAAATGAAATCAAAACTTCTAAAAATTAGTATCTCTCTTCAGAATGGACAAAATCACCCTGTACAGATAGGCTCTCCACATGCTCTCTTCTTTCTTGACTTTGTTGCACGTAGCATAGTGTAGATTTTTGAAGAATCTAGTACATAATGGGACTATCAAGGCTAGTACATATGAATATACAATATGAATAGTGAAATATACATGATAAAAGGAAACCAAAAAAGCAACTCTGATACTTGTAAGGTCTTACTACATTATATATTGATTTAAGTGTTGGAAGTTGTTTCAAGGAAACGGCTAAAAGAGAAATGAGGCACGGACATCAAAGTGCAACAAGAATAGCATATGCACAAGAATTAACATAAAGTAATGAGATTTCAGAAATTCTAAAAGCATAGTGCTAGTGTACCTCCAAAATGTGTTTAGAATGCACATGCCACTTTCAAAGTGAGAGATTTGTTGTTAGTGATAGAGACAATGAATCTAGATGTTCTCATATCCCCTTGGGGACTGATCTCCCCAAGTGTCAATTCTAAGTGATAACATCTAACATAGTGATGCTATGTTAGAAGACAGCTTCCCTTTGTTGTGTTTATCTCAACTAGTTAACAATGAGATAGGGTGTTGATTTGTTACCTTGCATGGCATTTTCCTTATGCTAAATTAGAGGCATATAGAAGAGAATTATTCCAGTGGTTGATATGAGGGAGTATACCGCCATGTTTAGTTAGAAGTGTTGTGTCTTTTCTTGCTATGATTAGAGGTGGATATCACTACCAGTTGAGCACTTTGCATAATGAAATTTGATGTCAGTTGTATAGTAGAAGGGTGCCCTCTTTGTGAGGGCCTGTTTATACCGTTTGGGAAAATTGATCCATTGTTATTTTAGAAAAAGACTTGTTTCTTTTCCTAATAAGTGTTGCTATTTTTAGAGAGATCTAGGTGCCTCTATTATGAGGTTAATATTCCTATATTAAGAAGAGAAAAACAACTACTTGCATCAGGTACAACAAAGACAAGAGCTTCTTCAACAATAGTGCAGCATATGAAGACCAATCATCACATCCAAATTAGTATTTATTTGAGAATCTACCTAGTGCATAATTTTGGGGAGATGAATAAGCTTTTCCATCTTCAGTATGAGGTGATAAAAAGGCAGAGAAATCACTCTAGAACAACTCTCTTGTATTGTTGATTTTAGAAGGTTTGGAAGGACAAATAAAGCAGACAAAACCACCTAAATCAACTTCTAAATTAGAAGAGATGTATTTTGTTTTTTGGTGTCGAAAATCAATACTGCTGAAGAAGACAAGTAGATTGGATATGGTAGTAAAATTAGTGTATTAACCGAAAATTTAGTTGATAAAAAAAAATGTTTCACAACCAGCAAAGATAGCGCTACTTTTAGTGTCTTCTGGGATTTTGTTGAAGGAAAATTTAGAATAAATTATTTGGTAGAAAAGTAGGGCCAAAGTATAAAAGTATTAGAACAATATCTTCAAGCAAAAACACCGGGCCAGGAGGAGGAGCAGGTCATTAGTGTCCACTATTCATTTTCTTCTACTCTTCTCGTATTTTGTCCTCTACTCTTAATGCCCAGAGTCTGAAAGCTTATTTAGGGTGTTTTTGTAGATCACCAAGATCTTGAGTAGTGAATGCTATTTTGCATCCCCTCCAAGTCCTTGGGGTGAGCTAGGTCTTGATTTGTATTATAATTATGTATTTTCATCTTCGATTATTGAAGGCGAGTTTGTCTGGTTTATGAATCTGTCCCACCATGAGAATTCATTAAAAGTGGAATGCTCTTTTTGCTAATAATGATTTAGATTTTAGAATCTTTTATTAACAAGAATTATTTTTTATTTAACTTGCCAATACTTCTCTCTCTCCATTTCCCATTTCTCTTTGCATCACTCAATATACGAATTTCAACACAATTTTACAGTTTGAAGTGCATATTTGACACATCTGTTCGTAGATTTCAAGAATCTGAGCACTGATATGCAATCTTTAGTCGTAGATCTACATGTATTCTTCATTTACTCGAAGAGTTACTTGCAGGTTTTCAGCTTTAATCATGGAAGAATCAACTAGGGATACCCCACTGAAACTAGCACACACAAATTTCAAGGGAGATAGATTTGTTGTTAGTGACAGAGACAATGAATTTAGATGATCTCATACCCCCTTGGGACTGATTCTCCCAAGGGACAATTTTGAGTAATAACAACAATAACTAGTGCAGAGCACATCTCGCACTTCTCTAGAAAATTTTACTCTTCCAGATATGTGAGAAATTTTTACTCTTCCAGATATGTGAGAAATTTTTACTCTTCCAGATATGTGAGAAATTTTTACTCTTCCAGATATGTGAATTCAGTGAAAGTTTACTTTAGTACTGTAGTATTCGGAATTTACCGTTACTTCAGGTCTTTATTGATCTTAAACATTAATTACATGATTTTTGGGGGAGCTTCTTGATATGCTCATATTAATATACTAAATATTTTTATAGATATTTCTATTTTGGCATAGATTTCATTTCTCTTCTCCACTTCACTTTAGTTTCTTTTTTGTGTATTGCCTTTTGTAATAGACAGTTTGGTACTCCTATTTTGTATCAACATCATTTGTATTCTATTCTCCACTTTACTTTCTTTTCTATGTATTGCCTTTTTTAGACAGATTGTTACTCCTGTTTTGTAACAACATCATTGTATTCAACATTCCCATTGACCTACTTTTGTGGCCACTATCTATATGGTCTCTACTTTCTCTTCTCCACTTCACTTTACTTTCTTTTCTGTGTATTGCCTTTTTTTTAGACAGTTTGTTACTCCTGTTTTGTAACAACATAATTGTATTCAACATTCCCATCTTCACTTTCTCTTCTCCACTTCACTTTACTTTGTTCTCTGTGTATTGCCTTTTTTTAGACATTTTGTTACTCCTGTTTTGTAACAACATCATTGCATTCAACATTCCCATTGACCTACTTTTGTGGCCATTATTATGGTCTTCACTTGCTTAAATAGTTTGTTCACTTCAATTTTGTGTCTCTATAGAAGTACATAGAGGGATAGATATGTGAATTCAGTGAAAGTTTACTTTAGTACTGTAGTATTCGGAAATTACCTTTACTTCAGGTCTTTATTGATCTTAAACATTCATTACATATTTTGGGGGAGCTTCTTGATATGCTCATATTAATATACTAAATACTTTTATAGATATTTCTATTTTGGCATAGATTTCATTTCTCTTCTCCACTTCACTTTACTTTCTTTTCTGTGTATTTCCTTTTGTAGTAGACAGTTTGGTACTCCTGTTTTGTAACAACATCATTGTATTCAACATTCCCATTGACCTACTTTTGTGTCCATTATCAGTATGGTCTTTACTTGCTTAAATTGTTTGTTCACTTCAATTTTGTGTCTCTAGAGAAGTACATAGAGGGATATAAGCAAGCCTACTCCCTCTCTACTTGGGAAGGATGTTGATTTCTCTGTTACAGTATTTTTTATAGTTTAATAGACTCTACATCCATTAGAAATCATGATTGCTTGGCACTGATTATATCAATAGAACTTTGGGTGTTGACCCTCTATCTAAAGTCTATGTACCATGGAATTGTTCTAACAGTTTTTATGGTGGAATGGAACTTTCTCAAACCTGGAGTTTATTTGTGAAGATTTTATCTTAATTAAAGTTAAGAGGTGCTATTTGCGATTTTAATATGTGAGCTTATCAAATAATATATATTTTTTACTACAAAACATGCATATTTAAATTTAAATTTCTTATAATATTTTTTTTACTACAAAATATGTATATTTTTAAATTTAAATTTTTTAAGTTTGACATAGTAATATTTTTTACTACAAAATATGCATATTTAAATTTAAGTTTCATAATTTGACAGCTGAAGATGAATATTATGCTTCATGTATATCCTTAAGAGTTCGACACTAAAATAAAGATATTAAGAATAAAAATATGATAGCATATAAAGAGATAAAGAATGAAAATATGATAGATCATATAATGGTGAATATGATAGCATATAAAGAGATTAAGAATGAAAATATGATAGCTCATATAATGGAAAACCATACATAGATGACTTGGTATGATTCATATCAAGAAAGTAAACCATGCATAGATGACTTGGTATCATGTTGAAATGTATGGAAGGGTTGTTTTGATGCCCATGAACAACATCCATGTTCATCACTAACAATGGAAAGCTATGTGGTGCTTCTTTTTTTTTTAGAAGGAAAAAAGCCTGTCCTCGATATTCATTGAAGAATCATAGGGCATCTAACGTGCCAACCCTGATAAGAGGGCTATAATAAAATATAAGTGCAAGGGGAGAGAAACTGATGGAGATCTTCAAAAATAAGACCCAACACAACAAGCTTCCCTGGGGGGAGATAGGAACCAATCCCACAAATACGATCATCCAATACCTCCAGACATGACTAAAAGGTAAGCTGGTCCTTCATAACCCATCACTATCGTGGACATAATAGTGCTGAACCACAATCAGAAGGTGCCTTCTCCCAAACACTAAATGGGTGCTTTGACAAGAATGAGGGAGTAAATACTCCAACACCAAGATCAAAAGAGCATAAGAGTGTCATGCAAGACCAAAGGTATTCAAAATATTCAGAAAAGATACAAGTACCTGTAGCCAAACACAAGGCAACCTTCGATTGACAGTCATCAATCTGATTATATTTACGATAGAAATGGTTGAAGGACAGTTTGGAGAAACAAGAACACAAATTCCTGATAGCCCTGCACCAATGACTGAGCTTAGGGGGTGCAAGGGCATTGGATCCATTAACCTAGTTAATGATAACTGATGAGTCCCCAAAAATGTTCAAAGTGGGGAGACCCATGACTTGAGCCACATGCCGAAGTGCCCAATGTCCCAGCAATTCAGCTTTGGTATTGGTACTAGTTCCTAACCGCAATGCAAACTTGAAGGAGTGGTCCTTATTCAGGAAGATACAGATACCAGCACCTCCCATATCATTTGTTGAAGGCTCGTCGAAAAAGCCACAGGAGTAGGACAAGCAGAGGCCCAGTACCAGTGTCACGGGGCTTTTTGATCTTTTTGCAGGGAGGCTTATATAAAAGGAGAAACTGGTCAATCTGAAATACAATGTTTAAAACATAATTCTTTTTTCCTTCGAAGATGGAAGCGTTTCTAGCCTTCCATACAGTCCATAAAGCAAAGAATATGATGAAACAAGCTGAAGTATACTTGGTGAAACTACTTATCCAATTCCTTAAATAGGAAGTAATGTCATCACACTGCTGAGGAGGAATTAATTGGTATTTATCACTAAGATGACAGATGACTTCCCTCCATATAGAAATTGAAGACAAAATAAGCTGCACACAATCTGCACCATCACCATAGAGAGCAAAGATACCAAGCCCAATCCACCCTTTTCTCTGAAGGTTATCCCAAGTTAGTATTTTGTTTTCCATCACCAACCAAATGAAACAACCAATCTTTGTGGAAAGAGAGCTCGTCCAAATCAGAGAATGAATACTGTTCACGAGCGGAGGCTGAGAGGTAAGTACAATATATTCATAAACATATTTTTTTGTAGCAGAACCTCCTACCCTATTATGGTTCCATACAAGAGTATCAGACTGAGCATGAAGTCCAATCCTCCCCAACTCTAGACCCCTGACAAATTTGTCCCAAGCAAGCTTCCAGTCACCTGCAAGATTCAATTCCTCCACTGTGAACTAATAATGATGTGCATCAGGCTGAGTGTTGTGAGCTTGTGCAAGAGTGACTATATCCAAGTCGGCAAGGTATTCTTTGAGCTCCAAGGGAATTAAGTGAGAGACTTGAGAGCCCACTATGGGGTCAATTCCCAAATAATATCATTACCATTACCCACAATCCAATATAAACAACTCCCCAGTCATGGCAGAGATTGTAAGAACCCTCTCCAAATCAAAGAAACACCACGAGAATTGAAATTGTTACCTCTGAGCCAGTCAGCCACTGGAAGATTCTTCATATACCTTGAGCATAGTACCTTATGCCATAAACCATCAGTATGGAGGACCATCCATAGATTTTTAGAGCGTAGAGAAATACTGAACCACTGAAGGTTTTTGATGCCCCAACCATCGAATTCCTTCGGCCATGATAAATGCTACAGTTAGACAAATGATACCTATGATGAGACCCAGATGAGCCCCATAGAAAAGCATATGTGATGCTCATGAGCCTATTCAATATAGAGACTGGGATCATTGCCAAACCCAACCAGTAGACAGGGAGACTAGATAGAACTGCTTGAACAAGAATTAGATGGCCACCCAATGAAAGTAGCTTGTGAGTCCAAGTATGAATCCTCTTCTCATATTTCTGGACTAACCAATTCCAATCACTAACTTTGTACAGGGCTTGAGGAAGTACCCCAAGTACTTAAAACCAGAGACAATGGGTTCCATTTTGTAAGGCAGCACACAGGCAATACCTCCCAAGATATCCTCATCTACATGGTTGAATAGAAAGCAATATTTATCAACACTGATACACATATCCAAAGCCTTGCAAAAGGTGCTGAGAATAACATCAAAAGTTATCCACTCAAGTTAGGTACCTGAACCAAGTAGGATCACATCATCGACAAATAATAAGTGAGTAAGAGCTAGAGATGGAGATATTTTAATACCTCTTATGAGGCCATGCTCTCTAGCATCTGAAATCAAAAGACTCAATCCTTCTATGACAAGGATGAATAACAGTGGTGAAAGGGGACATCCTTGTCTGATTCCTCTTGAGGCTGCAAAGAACCAGGAAGGAGTTCCATTGATAAGGATAGCAAAGTTAGCCGATGAAAGACAAGCCATAATCCAATTAAATCCAATGAGGGGAAGCCCGGTCTGAAGCCGATTATGTGGTGCTTGTATATGCCTTCAAGTCTTGCACAAGTATTATGACTTTTATGACTTCACTGCCTGCCACCCCGTGCAATGGAAACCCCCCGTGCATCTCCCAAATTGCCAGAATGCGTAAAAGTTGTATCCGAGCCAAGGTTTGAATACCACAACGCGGAGAGGGAGCTACAAGAGCAAGCCTTTCCTTCACAAAGGAATGGGTGACAGGGACTACTTGCCATGGGATATCCTACAGCCACCCTTCTCCAACACCTGCAACTACATTCAATAGAACTCGTGCAGCCTCATGAGAACCAGAGTCGAAGGAGGGAGCAGAATGAAATGGCATATTGCTGCAAGGAGAAGACATAGCGTAATAGTCGAAGGGACAAGGAGCGTGCGAGAAGGAGAGGCATTTAACCCAGGGCCAGTTAGCCATTAATTCTGCAAAAATTGAGAGATTGAGAGGGAAGATGTTAAACCATGTGGCAGAGGGAGGAGGGAAGGCAGGACATCATAGTAAATGGATGGATCCATCGGAAAGCTGTGTGGAGTGGAGGCCAGCTATTTGGAGATGACACAAGGTGATGGGTGGATAGGAGAAAGGAGGGATAAGGGTAGGGGGAAAAGAAAGGAAAATGGATTTAAAAGTGACAGGGAAGGAGGGATAAGGGAGTGAGGAAAAGGAATGGGGAGGGAAGAGGAGAAAAGGAGGTAGAGGAGGGGGGCCTTTGAGGCTTCTTTTGAAGTAGGGGAGGTATAAAAATTTCAAAGAGGTAAGCCGCATAAAATGAAGTCGCAAGGGAGGATTCTGATACCACATTAAGGGATGAATTTGAGGATAGGAAGGTTTTGGTTCTGACTGTAATGACCTTGTGGGAGAGAGGCTCCCATGTTAGCCAAAGTGTCTACTGCAGAATTATTGTGATGAAGGATGTGGACTGTCTCATAGGATTTAGACATGAGAAGCTTGGCTTTGTCAAACAGGCGGCGACAATTGACTGCTCCAGAGGGGTATCTATTGATCAGTTTGTAGATGACATGTTTGGAGTCTCCGAATATCATTACCTTTCAAAGTTTTTTAGTGTTCAGAAGGTGAAGACCCTGAAGAAGTGCCAACCACTCAACTTCATTGTTTGTTCTGGTTCCTAGACCCCATGCAAAGGTTTGTTCTACATGTCCTCTGGGATCCAGGAGGATCCCCCGCTCCTGCCGCCCCTGGTCATGCAAATATTAAATTATGATATTAAATAAAGATGATATTTTATTTTCATTTCTTATTTCTTTGCAAAAACAAAATAAAAAATTAATGAATATTTATTAAAAATGATCAAATTAAATGATGTTATGATATTTCAATTAGCTTTTAAGTTTTCATACATACAAATATTAAATTATGAAATTAAGTAAAGTTATGATATTTTATTTACCTTTTTCTTTGTACAAAAAAAATAAGTTTAATAAAGCTTTGAGAACATATGATGAGAAAGTTTTATAGTTTTTTAATATAATATATTTTTAAATCAAACAAAATAGACTAAAATTAAAAGAAATATATTAAATTAGTATTTTATTAAGAATTTTTAAACAAAATATATTAAAAAATTTAATATAATGAATATTTTTTAACTAAATTTAATATTCTAATATCTTGATTAAAAATATATATTTAATAAATATTTTATTAAAAATTTAAGCTATATTCTAATATTTGATTAATATTTACATAAAAAATTTAAAAGCATTATAGCTTAAATTTTTAATAAAATATTTATTAAATATATTAACTAAATTTAATATTATGATATCTTGATTAAGAATATATATATTTAATAAATATTTTATTAAAAATTTAAAATATATTCTAATATGTATTAAAAATATATATTTATAAAAATATTTTATAAAGAATTTAAGCTATAAAGTTTTTAAATTTTTATGTAAATATTAAAATTATAAAATTAAATAAAGTAATGATATTTTATTCAGTTTTGTTGTTGTTTTACAAAAACAACATAATAAGTGGTTTAAGAATTTAGCATGGATGCAAACATTAAAATAGATTGGAAAGATATTTTATTTAGTTTTGTTATTGCTTTGCAAAAACATAATAAGTGGTTGAAGAAAATGTAAATATTAAAATAGAATATTAAGATAGGATGGAGAAGAATTTAATATAGATGTAGATATTAAAATGGAATATTAAAATAATATAGAGAAAGTTTAGAGTTTTTCTAAATATAATTCTCCATCAAAACAAATTATATTAAACAATTTAAACTTATTTTAAAAAATATAATACAATGAATATTTTTTTTTAACTAAATTTAATATTCTAATATCTTGATTAAAAACATAATAATTGATCGAAGAATTTATTAACATAGATGTAAATATTAAAATATGATGGAGAAAATTTTAGAGTTTTTCTAAATATAATTCTCAATCAAAAAATATATATTAAAAAATTTAAACTTATAATAAACTTAATATTTTAATATTTAATTAAAATAAATATATTTAAAAAATATTTATATTAAAAGATTTAATATTATTTCAAAAGTATTATTACAATATTAATTTATTAATTAAAAAAAGCTTAATATATTTTATTAAAATATAGGTATTTAATAAATATTTTACTAAGAATTTGTAATATAATGCTAAAAACCAATATTATTTAAAATATACTATAATATTTTTAAAAAATCTTAAAAAATCTATAAAATTTTAATTAACAAAATTATTATTTTTAATTACTTTTTAAATTTGAAAAGAAAATGTAACCACCATCCATCATCAAAAAAATTATTAGATTAATAAATATAAAGATAATAATTAAAATATTTAAAATGGAATTTGAAATTAAAAAATTTATAAATAAATGAAATTTCATTAAAAGCGATTTTTTTTTAAATACAAAATTTACATAACAAAAATTAAATGTTATTAAAAAGTTTTTTTTTTAAATTATTTTTATTAAAAAGATATATGCATTTTTAAAATTTTTATTATATAATATATTTGACTACAAGAATTGACAACTATCTCAGATCCAAACTCGCTACTACTATAACCTTAGGTGCATTCACAGGACTCGAATCGGGGATTTGACATTGCGGGTGTAATATCCTGTTTGTGAAGTAGGGGAATTACCTAATGACTATGCCACATAGAAATACAAGCACACTATTAGCAAGGACATGAAGTTATTCGCAAATAAAGAGGATCACTTAGGGGAATTACCTAATGGCTATGCCACATAGTAATACAAACACACTATTAGCAAGGACATGAAGTTATTAGCAAATAAAGAGGATCACTCAAGAACAAATAAAATGTATATATATATTTTTCAAATAAAACAAAATATTTTAAAATTTTAAAATTATCTTTAAAATATTAATACAATAAATATTTTATTAAAATTTATTTGTAAAATTAAAATAAATATATTAAATGAGTATTTTTTTTTTTTTACAGAAACGAGTAGGTTTTATATTAATAAAACAGTGGCATGGCCACCAAAGAGTTTACAGCTACAAAAAACATAGTAAACTGGACAGTCTTTCAAACTTGAAATACATATGCCTGTAACTAACAAAATCAGGACTTTTAAGGGCTTAACACAAGATTAAACAGAGTATGAAGGAGCTAGACTGGAATTAACACTGCTTAGCCGGAGCTCCAGATGACATGTTGGTGTTGGCTGCAAATTGACTCGGCGGATGGCCTAGATTCCTAGCGCCTCATAGCATTGCCACAGTGCCCTTAATTCTTTGCATCCTGAGATCCAACTTGTCCATGGAAATTGTGACCTTTTCTTCCAGAACCCGCAGAGCTTCCTGGAGGTCATATTAAATGAGTATTTTATTAAGAATTTTTGAACAAAATATATTAAAAAATTTAATACAATGAAGTATTTTATTAAAATTTATTTGTTTTAATATTGAAATTTGATACTGGAGAGAAATAAATGGATTAATCCATTCCATATAACTAACTTATTTAAAATTATTAGGGAGAGAGTAAAAAGATGACACTAGATGTTCAATATTTTCTATTTTTTTGGTATGTTTTTTCTGACCATTACAATCATTGTTTTCGCATTGTATGATGTATGAATGATTTTTTGCGCAATGCAGGTCAGAAAAAATAGAGCAAAAAAAATTGTTTTGAATGGAATGAACAATATGATACGATTCACTAGATTAATTTCTCTAAATAAATGGTTTATTCATTACAATGTCGATACAATTCATACATGTTATGGTATACACCTTTACTCCACCATTCATTTTTTTACACACGAACTCTTCCATCTTGGACAGACGAAATTGCTAATCCGTAATATTTATTAAAATTTAATTGCAAAATTAAAAGAAATATATTAAATGAGTATTTTATAAAGAATGTTTTAACAAAATATATTAAAAAATTTAATACAATCAGTATTTTATTAAAATGTATGTGTGTGTTTTTTAACTAAATTTAATATTTTAATAAAAAAAAATATTTAATGATTATTTTATTAAGAATTTAAGTTATGATGCTTTTAAGTTTTTATGCAAATATTAAAATTATAAAAATAAATAAAGTGATGATATTTTATTTAGATTTGTTTTTTCTTTGCAAAAACATAATAAGTGGTTAAAG
>LPNX010914743.1:69368-132752 GCA_001517045.1 Pseudotsuga menziesii | reverse complement strand
TAAGTCTGGATGCATATAACCTTTTCATTGCTACAACCATCACTGAAGCATTTTCAGAATTTATAAAATTCAAATACTTCCAGCTATTAGTCACATCAATATTATCAAAGCTCATCTATTTCATGCAATCATTATCATATTAACATTGCAAGGTATAGTCACAGCATTCATGCAATTAAATGAAGTGTTTAGATACTCCTTACTTCACAAGCGTATCATTCATACCACCTTTCTCTTCCATAAAGCATTTCTGGCAGCCAATTGATCAGGACTATCCTGCATTCATAACAACCTTTGAAATGGTTCCTGAATTGTCATCAATTCATCATTTCAATCATTAGTCATTCATAATATCACATGCATTCATCAAACCATGCATGGCCTAACCATGCCCACTTCATATAGGATGCATTACTATAATCAATATCATTAACAGGTATAGGCATGACACCTTTATATATTCCAACATCCACATGGTATGAGGTCTCTTACCTTCACCACTCCATGGAATTTGTCATAAGAAAACTCTTACCTACATGGGTCGTACTTACACCCTTGCCATGACCAATTTGGTTGGTCCTTTGCAGGAGATTGCAGAATTTGCTCACCAATTTTTGTTATGGACTTGTTGCCTTATCCCTTTCTCCAGAGGGTTACTGGCCACATTCCATCAGCATCAGCAACATATTCAGCTAGGTCCATGTCATCGTTGGTTTTTCCACTAATGCCAACATCAAAGCAGTGATTATCATTAGTGGTTCATTGTAAATATATAATTCCCAATATTCTTACCAACATGCAAATATCCTATGCATGTAATAGATATCCTCATGCATTTCATGCATAAGACTTAGGAAATGCAACCTAGTTAGCAAGACAGGGTTTTAAGGAAAACTTCCCTTTTCAAGTCTTTCATCCTGGCATGGAACTCCTTTTCCACATAGGAGCTAGTTGACTTCATAGTCCTTGCTACTTCTGGGCATGTAATTGTCCATATTTTTCCATTTGATAGTAGCAGCCATTACTAGCACTTTGCTACTTCATGCTCAGATTCTGGTGTCTTACCCTTGTTCCCTACTGGATAAGCTTTTCAACGCCTATCCACATGCTTCATTTTGACCTCGGATGTGAAAACCACACCACTTCTAAAAATGAAGACTTTCACCAAATATTTGCATTTTACACACAGCTGCATTTGGACTGGGTGCCAACTTCAGCCACCTGTAAATCCACTGAAAAATAGCTAAAAAGTACTGCTGAAAAACACAGTAGAACTCTGCTGGAAAATCCCATTTGGAAAACTCAAATTTTTTCTCTACAGAATCAGATCTCATTTCCTCTAGTCTTCCGACATATCGACTATCAAAACAGCTACTCCTTCCACCGTTTCGGGCCTCATTTCAACTAATCTTCTATAGAATCGGCTCTCAAAACCACTAACTCCTCTACTGTATCGGCGATCCAAATCACAATCCCTTTCGCTACGTCGACGGCCAGAACCACTAAATTTTTTCGACAGTTTCGGAAGTCCAAACCGCTAATTGAGCCGACGTATCAGCTGCTCAAACCACTAACCTCTTCTGCAGTTCATCAGCGGTCGGGTGCACTTCTCATCGGAAGGAAAATTCACTAAACAGCCGCAATGGAGGTTCATCTTCCTTAAACTTTTTCCGATCGGCGGTCCGATCTTCTTCTGTACTTAGAAGAAAAATTTTCAATTTTTCTTCTTCTTGCCGTCGCCACATCGGATGTCCAAACAACTATCCTTTTTCAACGTTTTGGCGACCTTTGGAAGATCCTAGCTGAAACTGCGGCTCCGTCTTCCACTTTTTCCTCCAAAACTTCTCTTCTTTTCTTTCGCTGCAAAGGCATCGGATCCTCTATCCTCCGGAGGGATAGTCCTTCAGACAGCCGCAACAGCAGATGTCTAATCCACTAATCATCGCCGATGGCCAATGAATCCAAGACTTAGGAATTTTTTGAAATGTTCCCACTTGATCGGCTCAACTTCTTCTTTTCATCCGTGAAGTAGTTCCTTTTGCAGCCGCAACGGCGGAACGCGATCTTCAATCTTCTTCTGATTCAGCGGCACAACCAGATCGGCGTCGATAGACTTTCCACATCGGCAAGCTAGTGCCTTTGGTTTCTACAACGAAGGAACATCAAACCTCTAACTTCTTCTGATTGTCTGATGTTTTCATTACTTAGAAGAATTTAAAAAATTCTTTCATGGCATCGACGGTCGGAACCATTACATACTATTGCATCGGCGTGTTAGTCTCTTTGTCATCCACAATGGCGGGCGCACAAGCACTTTCTTCCTCCGATAGTCAACTATTTTGAGCCTTAACCTTCTTGACGGCGTCGGCGATCGGAGGACTTTTCCATCGGGCGTCTAGTCATTTAGACTCCCACAACGGCGGGCGCTCGAACAGCTAAATTTTTCCGATGACCTTCGAACACTTATGTGATTTTCCTTCCAACTGCTTCCATCGACACGCCTTTGCCTAACTCTTCTATTACGGTGGAAGTCCATTTCACTAACTCTTCTGCCACAGCGGAAGTCAATTCTGCTAAGTCTTCCGGTGGCTCAAATACTTAGACAAATTTTTCAAAAATTTGACCTTCTTTCTGTGGAATATAACACCTGTCGGCGGTCAAAACCACTGTTGCATCGGTGTCCTAGTCCCTTTGGTAGCCGTAACGGCAGATTGGAAAATGCTAAACTCTTCCGCCGACCATTTCAACACTTAAAAAAACTTCTTTTGAAACTTTTCGCCTGTCGGCAATTGGATCACTACCGCATCGGTGATTTAGTCCTTTCGATAGCTGCAACGGTGGACTGTCAAATGCTAAATCCTTCCGCTACATCGGAAGTCTGTTCCTCTTTAGTGCTTCGATGATCCGACTGTTCAAGCACTTAGATAATTTTTGGGAGTTTGCTGCCATTTAAACTCTAATCTCTGCTGGGCAGAATGAAGTCCTACCTCTGTCACTGCATCCTTCATGGCCTATAGAGGCCCATTATTGCAACCTTTTCTCTAATACCATACTGTCACATCCCCGACCCTTCGACTGGCGAAGAGGACGCGACCAACACCAGAATACAAACGGGCAAACAGCCCCATGAACATGAATAGGAAAATCAATGCTGAAATTAAATTGCTTAAACATAATACATAGCAGTATGCATAATCCATCATACAAATATGCATAAACATACCAGAGTACATAATCACTCAATGATTCAGCGGAAGCAAATCACATATATATTTCCAGCATTCAACATGTTCATCATCATTAATTTGACATCAATATAATTGCAGATATGAAGTAGTCAGTAGCACTTATCTATTGATGAAGAACTTGCCCCACAACCAGCTACATCGCTGCAACGTTCCACCCAACCATAGGCTAGCGTGCTCATCAATCTCTCGGCAACACTGCCACCCCCAAGCTGGGCATGATTCCTCAAGGACTAAGGGAACAAGCAGGCTTACACATAGCCAAGGGACACAATCAGCCACCAACACAGCTGGCTTTATCAGGCCATCCACAAGCCGTCCAAGCCAGCACAGTCTGAATACCAACCACTGCATACCACAGCCAAACAATCCCTTCACAACTCCATGAAGAAGGAAAAGACAACCATGGATAATCCCAAACAAACGATGAGCAAAGCTCAAGCCCATAAGGCATCTCAAAGTTGTTCTTGGCCCTAGCGTGGCCAAAACAACTCAGCTGCAACCCAAACTAGGGTACTTCAGTAGCCCAAATTCACAACGAATGGTGACAACAATCCACAACCCACAATGGATAATAAATAGCATTCTCAACATGTCCATCGAAAACTTGAATGCAGACCACAGCACAAAATGGCTCACTACGAATACACAGTGGCCCAAAACGCAATTGCACACCACAGCCAACAAAAATGTGGGGAAGACAATAGCCCCAAAACATAATCAGTGAGCATGGCTCACAACATGGGAAAACGATCCCAAACAGTCTGTGTGTGAGGGAACATGCACCATACCACAAAACACAGAGGAAAACATACCCGATTCCACTCTGTGGAAATTGTGAATGACCACCGATAAGTAGCTCCTCTCCTGGCTGCGTGAGATCCAGCAGAACCACTGCCTGTGCATGAGGATGAGCAAGACTTCCACTCTTGCATGAGAGTGAACAGCTCCACTCATGCATGCGGAGGAATCAACCAACGTGAGGAGTGAGCAGACCCTAGAGAGCATGCGTAGTGGAGAGTGTGTAAGGAAAACAACAACGACCTCTACGTGTGGAAGATGAACAGACCCCTGTGAAGAACAGACAGACCATGGAGGGAATCCACAGTGGGGAGAATTGAGAATCGTGGAAGAGAAGAGTGAATGCAGTCATGGGTGGAGTGAGTGCGTGGTCAAGGACTGATAGTCCTTCCACCCCACTGCCAAAAACAATAACTACCTCAACCACCAGCAGCCATAACGGCCTCAACTACTCCACAAAAACATTAAAGAGGTTGAATAGGTTGGGTGAGACAAAGAAGGTGGCAATTCAACAAGGTGGTAACATATGGATTCCCCCCCTATGACCAAGGTTTGACATTCCCCACCCCTTATCCTTTGGAACCATGCCCTTTTCATTCAACGTTGCACTACCGTAGCTGGTTGTAGTTTATTTTATTTGATGTGTGTATTTACATGATGTCAAATTATAAGGTGTCGGATAGCACAACATACCATCAGCAACTATCCCTATTGCTGAAACATACACAACCAGATCAATGGTGGGGATTTTGCCTTTAGCTCCTCACCATGATTAATTACATTATATACATCATGCAAACGAGGTCAAAACCAGGACGTTACATTCCCCTCCCCCTTGGAATAACACCGTCCTCGGTGTTCCAATACATAGGAATTCATATACAATACATATACAATTGCACATCAAAATTTCAAAACTTTGCAGATCTGTCCCACGTTCAATCATCTACTTTGAACGTTCAAGAACAATCCCCTCAGCTGCCATGGACTTCTCCTACTGGTTCTCAGCTTCCAGCTGATCCCGAAGCCTAGGAACCTTGCAGCTATTGCCTTCATCATGTTACCTCATTGGTCAGTCCCGATGTAAATGATGTCCTCCGCATCTCCATCTCACTGGCTGCTTCATCCTTACCTGCTGAATTTCCTTTGAGTCTTCATGCCTGGACCGTTTCTTATCGGGTCGCTTGGACAATTGTCCCATTGCTGATCCACATTCCTTTTCCCTACCGATTTCTCCCAGAAATCTTTTCACCTCCCTTTGCAAACCAATAGAGTCTTGCAAAATCTGGTGGTTCATTTCATTCTGCCTTCTCTGTATCTTGAGCATCTCCCCAAGGTTCTCTTGGGTCTTGGAAATCATTTGAAGTATACTTCCAGCTAAGCCCAACAACTTTTGATTTGCTTCCATGATCAATGTGCACCACTGGGTTTCACTTTTCTCACCTGTGAAATGCACCATTGAAATTCTGTCAGACCAAGCATAATATAAGCATCAAAATCAGTCAGTTAATTACCCGAATGCATCATAGTCCAAGTCCCATTCAAGGAGACTTTCATATTTTTCATGCCTTCCCATTAGGCACATGAGCTCATTCATCTCCATTCCTGGGAAGGGAATTAACTACTCTAGTATTCACAAATTTACTTCAAAAAATACACACATTTCATTTCAATCATACATGCATTCAACAATCTTTTGTTTTCACAATGCATAAATATATATGTATATATATAATCAAAAGGAAAGAGAGAGCAGTAAGAGTTTTTCCCCTCTTGTTTTGTTCCATCCTGGAAGCCAAACCACTGCCGTGGCTTTTCATGCTCTCAGCCTCTTTCACTTCACCGTGAATGCTGGACCAATCCTTCTTGGTCATGACACTTAGTGTCTTCAGTCTATTCTAGACCTCTAAACCATGAAGTCTCTCCACATGGTTTGTCTCAACTGCTAGGAACCTCACGGTCTCACTAGCACCTTTTTCATTGCTGCTCATTCCGAGCTTTCCAGGACGGTCACATGTCCACATGCACCCCTATGATGCTCTCATAGTCCTCTCTTCCAGCGATACCTATATCCAAACATTGAATAAATTCACATGTTTAGTTTATTCTCATCGGTTTTATCTTGTTCTAGAAATAAAACATCATAACCAAATCATATACACATGTTTAGTCATAAGCAAAAAAATCCAATACCTATCTGTATTGTGCATTTCCTCGTTCGTCCACAGGATCTTGCTTCACCTTGCAAGCCTTGGGATCACCTATGGACTTAGATGTTAGGTTAGCACGCCGGCTGCTCCACAGCATCAAATAATTAATGTCCAGCCAGTACATTCTCATGTCAATTGGGATTGGAACTTTATTGTGACCATTTCCAAGTCTAGGGTCTACTATTGATCCCCAGGCATATAACAGCCCAACATACACTTATGTCAACAATAAAACATACACTTATACCAATAATAACCCTTACTCCACAACCCCTCACAACAATCGTTTACCTTTTACCTTTTACCTTTAGGGTACAACACCCAACTGCATCTATTTAGCCTGTCAACACAAGCAATACAAGCAATACAAGTAAACTCATCAACGTTATTGTTCTAAAACTGTAATCACGTTTCTCATCATTCACTATCAAGTATTGAGACACCAGGAGTGCGTACACTCCCTAGAGTGTAATCAATATTGAAAACCCTTTCATGACTCAACATCGGAAATGTGTGCACTCTCTTCGGGTGTGAGCCATGTAGGCCCTATTCATACTCAAGCAATCGGTCATAATGGATATTAAATCAAAACATGTTCTGCATATGGAATTTAATAATTAACATGCATATTCTTAGCAAGGGTCACAGAACACTTATCCATTTGTTGTTGCAGTATGCCTTTGTTAAGGAGGAATGGGGGCTCTTTCCCTGAGTTAGCAGTCCCTCAGTTTTCCATCCCAACTCTTGTTTACATTTCACATTCACACATGCCTTACCGACATAACCAATACCATCTCACTCATGTTATTTCCCAAACATGCAGTGCAGATGAGACATTTCAAAATGTCCAATGGCGTTTCACCCGAAACCCATTTCCAAGATAAGGGAAAACCTTCCCATGAAGTTTGGATTCTATAGCCCATCACACATGGTCTTCCTGTAGTGTGTACCCCTGACACATTCATCAAATATCCAAACAGTCAATCATTACCTGATACTACAATCCAAATTGATCGTTCCATAACCAAGCAATGACATTAGCAATCAAATTCAATAAGAATTTACAATTCTATCTACTACAGAAATTGACTTGCTCAATTGTGGGTCTCTTGTAAGCATCATTACTATGCCCATTATACTTTTATGGTTACTATCATAATATGAATACCCACTTACCATGTGTCCTCCTGACACAATCTTATACAAGCCAATAGTGATTAGTAGTCGTTAGCAATTCTTAAATCCGAAATTCCCAATTCAAATTTAACAATCCATTATGCATACCAACTACTTTTACAACTATGAGACTCTTCTCATAAGGTTTAGCTCTTTCACATGGTAGATTCTGGCATTGGTCAGGGTCTTACCTCTCACTGCCATGCCCAAAATAATCTACCTGAAACATGAGCTTCAATCAACCAAACACTCGGTAAGTATGGATGCATATAACCTTTTCATTGCTACAACCATCACTGAAGCATTTTCAGAATTTATAAAATTCAAATACTTCCAGCTGTTAGTCACATCAATATTATCAAAGCTCATTTATTTCATGCAATCATTATCATATTAACATTGCAAGGTATAGTCACAGCATTCATGCAATTAAATGAAGTGTTTAGATACTCCTTACTTCACAGGCGTATCATTCATACCACCTTGCTCTTCCATACAGCATTTCTGGCAGCCAATTGATCAGTACTATCCTGCATTCATAACAACCTTTGAAATGGTTCCTGGATTGTCATCAATTCATCATTTCAGTCATTAGTCATTCATAATATCACATGCATTCATCAAACCATGCATGTCCTAACCATGCCCACTTCATATAGGATGCATTACTATAATCAATATCATTAACAGGTATAGGCATGACACCTTTATATATTCCAACATCCACATGGTATGAGGTCTCTTACCTTCACCACTCCATGGAATTTGTCATAAGCAAACTCTTACCTGCACGGGTCGTACTTACACCCTTGCCATGACCAATTTGGTTGGTCCTTTGCAGGAGATTGCAAAATTTGCTCACCAATTTTTGTTATGGACTTGTTGCCTTATCCCTTTCTCCAGAGGGTTGCTGGTCACATTCCATCAGCATCAGCAACATATTCAGCTAGGTCCATGTCATCGTTGGTTTTTCCACTAATGCCAACATCAAAGTAGTGATTATCATTAGTGGTTCATTATAAATATATAATTCCCAATATTCTTACCAACATGCAAATATCCTATGCATGTAATACATATCCTCATGCATTTCATGCATAAAACTTAGGAAATGCAACCTAGTTAGCAAGACAGGGTTTTAAGGAAAACTTCCCTTTTCAAGTCTTTCATCCTGGCATGGAACTCCTTTTCCACATAGGAGCTAGTTGACTTCATAGTCCTTGCTACTTCTGGGCATGCAATTGTCCATATTTTTCCATTTGATAGTAGTGGCCATCACTAGCTATTTGCTACTTCATGCTCAGGTTCTGGTGTCTTACCCTTGTTCCCTACTGGATAAGCTTTCCAACACCTATCCACATGCTTCATTTCGACCTCGGATGTGAAAACCACACCACTTCTAAAAATGAAGACTTTCACCAAATCTTTGCATTTTACACACAGTTTCATTTGGACTGGGTGCCAACTTCAGCCACCTGTAAATCCACTGAAAAATAGCTAAAAAGTCCTACTGAAAAACACAGTCAAAATCTGCTGGAAAATCCCATTTGGAAAACTCAAATTTTTTCTCTGCAGAATCAGATCTCATTTCCTCTAGTCTTTCGACATATCGACTGTCAAAACAGCTACTCCTTCTGCCATTTTGGGCCTCATTTCAACTAATCTTCTGCAGAATTGGCTCTCAAAACCATTAACTCCTCTACTGTATCGGCGATCCAAATCACAATCCCTTTCGCTACGTCGACGGCCAGAACCACTAAATTTTTTCGACGGTTTTGGAAGTCCAAACCTCTAATTGAGCCGACGTATCGGCTGCTCAAAATGCTAACCTCTTCTGCAGTTCATCGGCGGTCAGGTGCACTTCTCATTGGAAGGAAATTTCACTAAACAGCCACAATGGAGGTTCATCTTCCTTAAACTTTTTTCGATTGGCGGTTCGATCTTCTTCTGTACTTAGAAGAAAAATTTTCAATTTTTCTTCTTCTTGCCGTCGCCACATCAGATGTCCAAACAACTATCCTCTTTCGACGTTTCGGCGACCTTTGGAAGATCCTGGTTGAAAATGTGGCTCCGTCTTCCACTATTTCCTCCAAAACTTCTCTTCTTTTCTTTCACTGCATCGGCATCGGATCCTCTATCCTCCGGAGGGATAGTCCTTCAGACAGCCGCAACGGCGGATGTCTAATCCACTAATCATCGCCGATGGCCAATGACTCCAAGACTTAGGAATTTTCCAAAATTTTCCCACTTTATTGGCTCAACTTCTTCTTTTCATCGGTGAAGTAGTTCCTTCCGCAGCCGCAACGGCAGAACGCGATCTTCAATATTCTTCCGATTCAGTAGCACAACTAGATCGGCGTCGATAGACTTTCCACATCGGCAAGCTAGTGCCTTTGGTTTCTACAATGGCGGAACATCAAACCTCTAACTTCTTCTGATTGTCTAATGTTTTCATTACTTAGAAGAATTTAAAAAATTCTTTCATGGCATCGATGGTTGAAACCATTACGTACTATTGCATCGGCATGTTAGTCTCTTTGTCAGCCACAACGGCGGGCACACGAGCACTTTCTTCCTTCGATAGTCAACTATTTCGAGACTTAACCTTCTTGAAGGCGTCTAGTTGTTTAGACTCCCGCAACGGCGGGCACCCGAACAGCTAAATTGTTTCGACGACCTTCGAACACTTAGGCGATTTTCCTTCCAACTGCTTTCGTCGACACGCCTTTTCCTAACTCTTCTACTATGGCGGAAGTCCATTTCACTAACTCTTCTGCCACAATGGAAGTCAATTCTGCTAAGTCTTCCTATGGCTCAAATACTTAGACAAATTGTTCAAAAATTTGTCCTTCTTTTTGCTGAATATAACACCTGCTGGCGGTCAGAACCACTGTTGCATCAGCGTCCTAGTCCTTTTGGTAGCCGCAATGGCAGATTGGAAACTACTAAACTCTTCCGCCGACCATTTCAACACTTAACCAAACTTCTTTTGAAACTTTTCTCCTGTCGGCAATTGGATCACTACCGCATTGGTGATTTAGTCCTTTCGATAGCTGCAACAGCGGACTATCAAATGCTAAATCCTTCCACTACATTGGAAGTATGTTCCTCTTTAGTGCTCCGATGATCCGACTATTCAAGCACTTAGATAATTTTTGGGAGTTTACTGCCATTTAAACTCTGATATTTGCTGGGCAGAATGAAGTCTTGCCTCTGTCACTGCATCCTTCATGGCCTATAGAGGCCCATTGTTGAACCCTTTCCTCTGATACCATACTGTCACATCCCCGACCCTTCGACTGGCCAAGAGGACGCGACCAACACCACAATACAAACGGGCAAACAGCCCCATGAACATGAATAGGAAAATCAATGCTGAAATTAAATTGCTTAAACATAATACATAGCAGGATGCATAATCCATCATACAAAGATGCATAAACATACCAGAGTACATAATCACTCAACGATTCAGCGGAAGCAAATCACATATACATTTCCAGCATTCAACATGTTCATCATTATTCATTTGACATTAATATAATTGCAGAGATGAAGTAGTCAGTACCACTTATCTTTTGATGAAGAACTCGCCCCGCAACCAGCTACGTCGCTGCAACGTTCCACCCAACCATAGGCTAGCGTGCTCATCAATCTCTCAGCAACACTGCCACCTCCAAGCTGGGCATGATTCCTCAAGGACTAAGGGAACAAGCAGGCTTACACATAGCCAAGGGACACAATCAGCCACCAACACAGCTGGCTTTATCAGGCCATCCACAAACCGTCCAAGCCAGCACAGTTCGAAGACTAGCCACTGCATACCACAGCCAAACAATCCCTTCACAGCTCCATGAAGAAGGCAAAGACAACCATGGATAATCCCAAACAAACGATGAGCAAAGCTCAAGCCCATAAGGCAACTCAAAGTTGTTCTTGGCCCTAGCGTGGCCAAAACAACTCAGCTGCAACCCAAACCAGGGTACTTCAGTAGCCCAAATTCACAATGAATGGTGACAACAATCCACAGCCCACAATGGATAATAAATAGCATTCCCAGCATGGCCATGGAAAACTCGAACGCAGACCACAACACAAAATGGCTCACTACGAATACACAGTGGCCCAAAACGCAATTGGACACCACAGCCAACAAAAACGTGAGGAAGACAATAGCCCCAAAACATAATCAGTGAGCATGGCTCACAACATGGGAAAACAATCCCAAACAGTCTGTGTGTGAGGGACCTTGCACCATACCACAAAACACAGAGGAAAACATACCCGATTCCACTCTGTGGAAATCGTGAATGACCACCGATAAGCAGCTCCTCTCCTGGCTACGTGAGATCCAGTAGAACCACTGCCTGTGCATGAGGATGAGCAAGACTTCCACTCTTGCATGAGAGTGAACAGCTCCACTCATGCGTGCGGAGGAATCAACCACCGTGACGAGTGAGCAGACCCCAGAGAGCATGCGTAGTGGAGAGTGCGTGGGGAAAACAGCACCGACCTCTGCGTGAGGAAGATGAACAGACCCCTATGAAGAACAGATAGACCATGGAGGGAATACACAGTGGGCATAATTGAGAATCATGGAAGAGAAGAGTGAATGCAGTCGTGGGTGGAGTGAGCGTGTGGGCAAGGATTGATAGTCCTGCCACCCCTCTCCCAAAAACAATAACTACCTCAACCACCAGCAGCCATAACTGCCTCAACTACTCCACAAAAGCATTAAAGAGGTTGAAGAGGTTGGGTGAGACAAAGAAGGTGGCAATTCAACAAGGTGGTAATATATGGATTCCCCCCCCCCCCATGACCAAGGTTTGACATTCCCCACCCCTTATCCTTTTGAACCATGCCCTTTTCATTCAACGTTGCACTACTGTAGATGGTTGTAGTTTATTTTATTTGATGTGTGTATTTACATGATGTCAAATTATAAGGTGTGGATAGCACGACATACCATCAGCAACTATGCCTATTACTGAAACATACACAACCAGATCAATGGTGGGGATTTTTACTTTAGCTCCTCACCATGATTAATTACATTATATACATCATGCAAACGGGGTCAAAATCGGGATGTTACATTCCCCTCCCCCTTGGAATAACACCGTCCTCGGTGTTCCAATACATAGGAATTCATATACAATACATATACAATTGTACATCAAAATTTCAAAACTTTGCAGATCTGTCCCATGTTCAATCATCTACTTTGAATGTTCAAGACCAAGCCCCTCGGCTGCCATGGACTTCTCCTGCTGGTTCTCAGCTTCCAGCTGATCCAGAATCCGAGGAACCTTGCGGCTATTGCCTTCATCATGTTCCCTCATTGGGCAGTCCCGGCGTAAATGATGTCCTCTGCATCTCCAGCATCTCACTGGCTGCTTCATCCTTACCTGCTCAATTTCCTTTCAGTCTTCATTCCTAGACTGTTTCTTATCGGGTCGCTTGGACAATTGTCCCATTGCTGATCCACCTTCCTTTTCCCTACCGATTGCTCCCATAAATCTTTTCACCTCCCTTTACAAACCAATAGAGTCTTGCAAAATATGGTGGTTCATTTCATTCTTCCTTCTCTGTATCGTGAGCATCTCCCCAAGGTTCTCTTGGGTCTCGGCAATCATTTGAAGTATACTTCCAGCTAAGTCCAACAACATTTGATTTGCTGCCATGATCAATGTGCACCACTGGGTTTCACTTTTCTCACCTGTTGAATGCACCATTGAAATTCTGTCAGACCAAGCATAATATAAACATCAAAATCAGTCAGTTAATTACCCGAATGGCATGACAGTCCAAGTCCCATTCAAGGAGACTTTCACATTTTTCATGCCTTCCCATTAGGCACATGAGCTCATTCATGTCCATTCCTGGCCAGGGAATTAACTACTACAGCATTCACAAATTTACTTCAAAAATTACACACATTTCATTTCAATCATACATGCATTCAACAATCTTTTGTTTTCACAATGCATAAATATATATGTATATATATAATCAAAAAGAAAGAGAGAGCAGTAATATTTTTTCCCCTCTTGTTTTGTTCCATCCTGGAACCGAAACCACTGCCGTGGCTTTTCATGCTCTCAGCCTCTTTCACTTCAACGTGAATGCTGGACCAATCCTTCTTGGTCATGACACTTAGTGTCTTCGGTCTATTCTAGACCTCTAAACCATGAAGTCTCTCCACATGGTGTGTCTCAACTGCTAGGAACCTCATGGTCTCACTAGCAACTTTTTCATTGCTGCTCATTCTGAGCTTTCCAGGATGGTCACATGTCCACATGCACCCCTATGATGCTCTCATAGTCCTCTCTTCTAGCGATACCTATATCCAAAAATTGAATAAATTCACATGTTTAGTTTATTCTCATCGGTTTTATCTTGTTCTAGAGATAAAACATCATAACCAAATCATATACACATGTTTAGTCATAAGCAAAATAATCCAATACTTATCTGTATTGTGCATTTCCTTGTTCGTCCACAGGATCCTGCTTCACCTTGCAAGCCTTGGGATCACCTATGGACTTAGATGTTAGGTTAGCATGCCGACTGCTCCACAACATCAAATAATTAATGTCCAGCCAGTACATTCTCATGTCAATTGGGCTTGGAACTTTACCATGACCATTTCTAGGTCTAGGGTCTACTATGGATCCCCAGACATATAACAACCCAACATACACTTATGTCAACAATAACACATACACTTATACCAATAATAACCCTTACTCCACAACCCCTCACAACAATCGTTGTCCTTTTACCTTTTACCTTTAGGGTACAACACCCAACTGCATCTATTTAGCCTGTCAACACAAGCAATACAAGCAATACAAGTAAACTCATCAACGTTATTGTTCTAAAATTGTAATCACATTTCTCATCATTCACTATCAAGTATTGAGACACCAGGAGTGCGTACACTCCCTAGAGTGTAATCAATATTGAAAACCCTTTCATGACTCAACATTGGAAAAGTGTGCACTCTCTTCCGGTGTGAGCCATGTAGGCCCTATTCATACTCAAGCAATCGGTCATAATGGATATTAAATCAAAACATATTCTGCATATGGAATTTAATAATTAGCATGCATATTCTTAGCAAGGGTCACAGAACACTTATCCATTTGTCGTTGCAGTATGCCTTTATTAAGGAGGAATGGGGGCTCCTTCCCTGAGTTAGCAGTCCCTCAGTTTTCCATCCCAACTCCTATTTACATTTCACATTCACACATGTCTTACCGACATAACCCATACCATCTCACTCATGTTATTTCCCAAACATGCAGTGCAGATGAGACATTTCAAAATGTCCAATGGCGTTTCACCCGAAGCCCATTTCCAAGATAAGAGAAAACCTTCCCATGAAGTTTGGCTTCTATAGGCCATCACACATGGTCTTCCTGCAGTGTATACCCCTGACACATTCATCAAATAGCCAAACAGTCAATCATTACCTGATACTACAATCCAAATTGATCGTTCCATAACCAAGCAATGACATTAGCAATCAAATTCAATAAGAATTTGCAATTCTATCTACTACAGAAATTGACTTGCTCAATTGTGGGTCTCTTGTAAGCAGCACTACTATTCCCATTATACTTTTATGGTTACTATCATAATATGAATACCCACTTACCATGCGTCCTCCTGACACAATCTTATACAAGCCAACAGTGATTAGTAGTCGTTAGCAATTCTTAAATCCGAAATTCCCAATTCAAATTTAACAATCCATTATGCATACCAACTACTTTTACAACTATGAGACTCTTCTCATAAGGTTTGTCTCTTTCACATGGTAGATTCTGGCATTGTTCAGGGTCTTACCTCTCACTGCCATGCCCAAAATAATCTACCTGAAACATGAGCTTCAATCAACCAAACAATTGGTAAGTATGGATGCATATAACCTTTTCATTGCTACAACCATCACTGAAGCATTTTCAGAATTTATAAAATTCAAATACTTCTAGCTGTTAGTCACATCAATATTATCAAAGCTCATTTATTTCATGCAATCATTATCATATTAACATTGCAAGGTATAGTCACAGCATTCATGGAATTAAATGAAGTGTTTAGATACTCCTTACTTCATAGGCGTATCATTCATACCACCTTGCTCTTCCATACAGCATTTCTGGCAGCCAATTGATCAAGACTATCTTGCATTCATAACAACCTTTGAAATGGTTCCTGAATTGTCATCAATTCATCATTTCAGTCATTAGTCATTCATAATATCACATGCATTCATCAAACCATGCATGGCCTAACCATGCCCACTTCATATAGCATGCATTACTATAATCAATATCATTAATAGGTATACGCATGACACCTTTCTATATTCCAACATCCACATGGTATGAGGTCTCTTACCTTCACCACTCCATGGAATTTGTCATAAGCAAACTCTTACCTGCATGGGTCGTACTTACACCCTTGCCATGACCAATTTGGTTGGTCCTTTGGAGGAGATTGCAGAATTTGCTCACCAATTTTTTTTATGGACTGGTTGCCTTATCCCTTCCTCCATAGGGTTGCTGGTCACATTCCATCAGCATCAGCAACATATTCAGCTAGGTCCATGTCATCATTGGTTTTTCCACTAATGCCAACATCAAAGCAGTGATTATCATTAGTGGTTCATTATAAATATATAATTCCCAATATTCTTACCAACATGCAAATATCCTATGCATGTAATACATATCCTCATGCATTTCATGCATAAAAATTAGGAAATGCAACCTAGCTAGCAAGACAGGGTTTTAAGGAAAACTTCCCTTTTCAAGTCTTTCATCGTGGCATGGAACTCCTTTTCTACACAGCAACTGGTTGACTTCATAGTCCTTGCTACTTCTGGGCATGCAATTGTCTATATTTTTCCATTTGATAGCAGCAGCCATCACTAGTGCTTTGCTGCTTCATGCTCAGATTCTGGTGTCTTACCCTTGTTCCCTACTAGATAAGCTTTCCAATGCCTATCCACATGCTTCATTCCGACCTCGAATGTGAAAACCACACCACTTCTAAAAATGAATACTTTCACCAAATCTTTGCATTTTACACACAACTGCATTTGGACTGGGTGCCAACTTCAGCCACCTGTAAATCCACTGAAAAACAACTAGAAAGTCCTGCTGAAAAACACAGTCGAAATCTGCTGGAAAATCCCATTTGAAAAACTCAAAATTTTCCTTTGCAGAATCAGATCTCGTTTCCTCTAGTCTTCCAACGTATCGACTGTCAAAAATGCTACTCCTTCCGCCGTTTTGGGCCTCATTTCAACTAATATTCAAAAGAATCAGCTCTCAAAACCACTAAATCCTCCGCTGTATCGGCGATTTGAATCACAATCCCTTCCGCTATGTCGGCGGCTAGAACCACTAAATTTTTACGACAGTTTCGGAAGTCCAAACTACTAATTGAGCTGACGTATCGGCTACTCAAACCGCTAACCTCTTCCGCAGTTCATCGGCAGTCAGGTGCACTTCTCATCGAAAGGACAATTCACTAAACAGCCGCAACGGTGGTTCATCTTCCTTAAACTTTTTCCGATCGGCGGTCTGATCTTCTTCTGTACTTAGAAGAAAAATTTTCAATTTTTCTTCTTCTTGCCGTCGCCACATCGGATGTCCAAACAACTATCCTCTTTCGACGTTTCGGTGACCTTTGGAAGATCCCGGCAGAAACTGCGGCTCCATCTTCCACTATTTCCTATGAAACTTCTCTTCTTTTCTTCTGCTGCATCGACATCGGATCCTCTATCCTATAGAGGGATAGTCCTTCAGACAGCCGCAACGGCAGATGTCCAATCCATTAATCATCGTCGATGGCCAATGACTCCAAGACTTAGGAATTTTCCAAAATTTTCCCACTTGATCGGTTCAACTTCTTCTTTTCATTGGTGAAGTAGTTCCTTCCGCAGCCGCAACGGCAGAACATGATCTTCAATCTTCTTTCGATTCGGCGGCACAACCAGATCGGCATCGGCAGACTTTCCACATCGGTAAGCTAGTGCCTTTGGTTTCCGCAACAGTGGAACATCAAACCTCTAACTTCTTCCGATTGTCCGATGTTTTCATTACTTAGAAGAATTTTAAAAATTCTTTCATGGCGTCGGCAGTCAGAACCATTACGTACTATTGCATCGGCGTGTTAGTCTCTTCGTTAGCCGCAACGACGGCACGCAAAACTCCATCTTCTTTCGATGTCAGTCTTTCTCGTTGGAAGACTTAGTGCTTCTGGATGCCGCAACAACGGGCGCATGAGCACTTTCTTCCTCCGATAGTAAATGATTTCAAGCCTTAACCTTCTTGACGCCGTCGACAATCGGAGGAATTTTTCGTCGGGCGTCTAGTCTTTTAGACTCCCACAACAGCAGGCGCCCGAACAACTAAACTGTTTTGATGACCTTTGAACACTTAGGTGATTTTCCTTCCAACTGCTTCTGTCAGCACGCCTTCACCTAAATCTTCCGCTATGGAAAAAGTCCATTTCACTAACTCTTTTTCCACAACGGAAGTCAATTCTGCTAAGTCTTCCGGTGGCTCAAATGCTTAGACAAATTTTTCAAAAATTTATCCTTCTTTCCACCCAATATAACACCTGTCGGCGGTCGGAACCACTGTTGCATCGGCGTCCTAGTCCTTTTGGCAGCCGCAACGACGGACTGGAAACCACTAAACTCTTCCGCCGACCATTTCAACACTTAACCAAATTTCTTTTGAAACTTTCCACCTGTCAGCAATTGGATCACTACCGCGTCGGCGATTTATTCCTTTTGACAACCGCAACGGTGGACTGTCAAACGCTAAATCCTTCCGCTACATTGGAAGTCTGTTCCTCTTTAGTGCTCCGATGATCCGACTGTTCAAGCACTTAGATAATTTTTGGGAGTTTGCTGCCATTTAAACTCTGATCTCTGCTAGGAAGAATGAAGTCCTGCCTCTGTCACTGCATCCTTCATGGCCCATAGAGGCCCATTGTTGCAACCTTTGCTCTGATACCATACTGTCACGTCCTAAACCCTCCGACCGGCGAAGAGGATGCGACCAACACCACAATACAAACGGGCAAATAGCCCCATGAACATGAACAGGAAAATCAATGCTGAAATTAAATTGCTTAAACATAATACATAGCAGGATGCATAATACATCACACAAAGATGCATAAACATACCAGAGTACAAAATCACTCAACGATTCAGCGAAATCAAATCACATATACATTTCCAGCATTCAACATGTTCATCATTATTCATTTCACATCAATATAATTGCAGAGATCAAGTAGTCAGCAGCACTTATCTTTTGATGAAGAACTCGCCCCCCAACCAGCTATGTCGCTGCAACATTCCACCCAACCATAGGCTAGCATGCTCATCAATCTCTCGGCAACACTGCCACCCCCGAGCTGGGCATGATTCCTCAAGGACTAAGGGAACAAGTAGGCTTACACATAGCCAAGGGACACAATCAGCCACCAACACAGTTAGGTTTATCAGGCCATCCACAAACCGGCCAAGCCAGCACAATCCGAAGACCAAACACTGCATACCGCAGCCAAACAATCCCTTCACAGCTCTGTGAAGAAGGAAAAGACAACCAGGGATAATCCCAAACAAACGATGAGAAAATCTCAAGCCCATAAGGCAACTCAGAGTTGTTCTTGGCCCTAGCGTGGCCAAAACAACTCAGCTGCAACCCAAACTAGGGTACTTCAACAACCCAAATTCACAATGAATGGTGACAACAATCCACAGCCCACAATGGATAATAAATAGCATTCCCACCATGGCCATGGAAAACTCAAATGCAGACCACAGCAGAAAACGGCTCACCATGGATACACAGTGGCCCAAAACACAATTGGACACCACAACCAACAAAAACGTGGGGAAGACAATAGCCCCAAAACATAATCAGTGAGCATGGCTCACAACATGGGAAAACGATCCCAAACATTCTTTGTGTGAGGGAACTTGCACCAGACCACAAAACACAGAGGAAAACATACCCGATTCCACTCTGTGGAAATCATGAATGACCACCGATAAGCAGCTCCTCTCTTGGCTGCATGAGATCCAGCAGAACCACTGCCTATGCGTGAGGATGAGCAAGACTTCCTCTCCTGCATGAGAGTGAACAGATCCACTCATTCACATAGATGAATCAACCAACGTGAGGAGTGAGCAGACCCCAGATATCATGCGTAGTGGAGAGTGCGTGAGGAAAACAGCACCAACCTCTACGTGAGGAAGATGAACAGACCCCTGTGAAGAACGAACACACCATGGAGGGAATACACAGTGGGGAGAATTGAGAATCATGGAAGAGAAGAGTGAATGCAGTCATGGGTGGAGTGAGCGCATGGGCAAGGACTGACAGTCCTACCACCCCACTCCCATAAACAATAACTGCCTCAACCACCAGTAGCCATAACTGCCTCAACTACTCCACAAAAAAATTAAAGATGTTGAAGAGGTTGGGTGAGACAAAGAAGGTGGCAATTCAACAAGGTGGTAACATATGGATTCCCCCCCCATGACCAAGGTTTGACATTCCCCACCCCTTATCCTTTGGAACCATGCCCTTTTCATTCAACGTTGCACTGCCGTAGCTGGTTGTGGTTTATTTTATGTGATGTGTGTATTTACATGATGTCAAATTATAAGGTGCCGGATAGCATGACATACCATCAGCAACTATCCCTATTGCCGAAACATACACAACCAGACCAATGGTGGGGCTTTTGCCTTTAGCTCCTTACCATGATTAATTACATTATATACATCATGCAAATGGGGTCAAAACCAAGACGTTACATATATATATATATATATATATATATATGAAAGGAGCTTCTCTTAGCTTCGAGAATCATACATTCTCTACTAATGAGGCCAACCACGGGAAGGTGGAAGCTCATTTGCCCCTCCCTGCCCCCCAACCACCCTCACTTCTAACCTGCAAGTACACTACACTCATCACTCCCCAGACCCAACCATACAAATGAATCTCAAACAAAAAATATATCATCAATTATAGTGTACAAGATATCATGAATACACAAACACAAACACAAACTTGTCATTAAACAAGAAACATATCATCATCATTATCAATCACAAATATAGTACATAATATCAAGAAGACAACCAAAAACATGTCGTCAAAGAACAAACACATCATCATCATTAACAATCACAATCTGAGAACAAAATATCATGAATACACAAACGCAAACATGTCATTAAACAACAAACACATCATCATAATTATCAATCACACAAAGTACAAAATAACATGAATACACAAACACAAACATGTCATCAAACAACAAACACATCATCATTATCATCATCATCATATCTTAATCACAAACATATCATCATCATCAAAATATCATCAATCACAATCAGAAACAAAGTACAAAATATCATGAATACACAAATACAAGCATATCGTTATTATCAAATTATCATCAATTATCAAAATATAATGAATACACAAACACAAACATGTCATCAAAGAACAAAAACATTATCAATAACAAATTCAGTACAAAATATCATGAATACACAAACTCATCATCATCATTATCAATCACAAACGTAGTGCAAAATATCATGAATAAACAAACACAAACATGTCATCAAACAACAAACACATCATTATCATTATCTATCACAAACAAAGTACGAAATGCCATAAATACATAAACACAAACATGCCATAAAACAACAAACACATCAACATGATTATCAATTAGAAAGAGTGTCCAAAATAGCATGAATACAAACACAAACATGTCATCAAACAACAAACACATCATCATCATCGTCATCATAGCATAATCGCGAACATATCATCATCATCTAAATATCATCATTCACAATCACAAACAAAGTACAAAATATCATGAATACACAAACACAAATATATCATCATTATCAAATTATCATCAATTATTAAAATATAATGAATACACAAATACACACGTCATAAAAACAACAAACAATATAATCATCATCAATCATCAAAGTATAATGAATACACAAACACAAAATATTGAAAAAAAAAAAGAAAAAAAAAGTAAGTGGAGAAAAGAGAGTGCACAAACCCTTAAGAATGACCATGCTTCATTCTTAAGGGCATTGAGAAGGGTCTTTTTAGCCCCTTCAAAGAAAATCATATTTTTTTACTATGATATTTTTTAGAGTAATTACATAATAAATAAATAAATGTTACAATCATTTCTTATCTTCTATCATGACCATGTATATCTACTTCGTATGTCATGGCCATGCATGCATCTTCCTTTTGTCCTTTGCAAAAATAATATATTTCAAATTTTAGTGACAATCCATACTTAATGTAACAAAAATTGCATGAATAATTTAAATTCATCATTTAAATAAGTGACTCGGATAATTTAACAATTAAAATAATCCTCACACCTGAATTTGGTTGAAGAGAAACTCTCCTCCATAAGGAAAATCAATGCTAGACCTTGTACCTTAACTAAAACGAAAAGAAACATAACCACTCGTTACACTTGCAACAGCCTAAGAAAACACAAAATACCATTTAGGTGATAATAGATAATTGAAAAATGCAAATATTGAACCGTGGATAATAATACAAACCAAGTGAATTAATAACATTGAGATATGGAGATGGCAAAAATTAATACAAAAATTGTGTTCATATTCTCCGTATGAGAGAGAGAGAGATTTGAATGTACTGAATAGGTTGAAGGATGGTTTCAAGAGTCTCAACTTAGTGAGGGGATGTTCAAATCATTTTGTAAACATATTTTATAACTCAAAGGTCAAAGGGATTAAAACAACTTATAAATGTTAAAGACAATTTAATGATAGCTATAGTGGAGGTTGTTGCATGGACAAAAACGATTAATGTGTTAGCGGATATAGATAAAAACAATAAATATAGTACAAAAATGTGGTATTTTAAAATGGTAACAATTAAAAATATGAACACACTTTAAGCTTGCAAAAACTCAACAAAGAATATGTAAACTGGTAGGTCCTAGAAACGAAAAATGGCACTCTTTGATTAAATATTACAAAGAGATTGAAGTAGCGAGGTGTTTCCATATTCAAGTGAGTATCATTGTTTGTTTCAGTATGGACAATGTAGTATCATGAATATGGCGTCTTCGTTTTGGAATTATAGTGTTCGATGTTCATGATGACAATGACATTTCCTTTGTTTACTTCCAAGAAAACAATTAATCAAGGTTTTTGATGGCACTAGACATCCAAGTTCACCTAGAATCCTTCAACCCTACACTTTCTAAGAAATTTACAATGTTGTTATTGAATTAGGAGATCTAATCATGCCAAAATATTAGTGGAAGATGTGGGATTAGACATACTAAAACTTGAATTTGGAGATGCCTTCCTTTGGGTTACAATCAATTGTCCATCTATTCAAGTAAATCCCCTTTGTTTCCATAAAATAAGGATCACTTTGGAAAATGAGATCTCGATCTTCTTTAGTTGAAAAAGGAAGGTTATGTCTTATCTTCCACACATGAATAAATTGATTAGACCCTTCATTAGAGGGTACCAAAATTATTCTAGATGCTTGTAGATAGACCAGTTGTCCCATAAAATTTCTAATCAATTCTTTTTCTAAAAAAATGAATGTTTTATGCCTTAGAGTTGAGGTGGAGATTTTGTCTTAATTGGGACCTTAGAAGCTTTCTTCAAAAACAATATGCTTGAGATTTTGTCTGAGGACCTTTCTTTGTTGTAGACTCAATAACAGTTTAGAATTTATCTACTTCTGTAGAAAAAATATTTCCAAAGTTAGGGTGGTCCATTTTCGTTAGAGAGGAGATTATCCATGCATCCTTTGCAAATAAGATAATAACTCAATAGTTGCATGGCATAGGAAGGTAAATAGTCTGAAATAATAAATATTGTGTTTTATCACTCCCTATACATGAAACTTCTTCACTGGTTCCATGACGAAATCCATGTGGCACATCATGGTTGGGCTAGAGGAATGACAGTCAATGTTACAAAGAATGTCTTCATAAAAAATGCTTTGAGTTCTTATGTATAAATCAAGACATTTTTTGAAAGGTTAAAAGTAGTATTGTCTAGTTCTAAGTTTCAAAGGTTAAATATAGGAAATAGGGGGGTTATTTTGTGAGTACAACTATGTGGAAGATTGAGTTGGTTAAGGTTGGTGATTGCACTGAAAAGTGCATGCTACAACCTAGGTTGACAAATAACATGCCACAAATAATGAAATACTAATACTAATAATATAAATGAATTAAGAAAAATTTAAAATTTAAAAATAATTCTAGATCCATATTAACCTTGTTCTATTAAAAGGGTCAAAGAGATAGATCTCACATTTTTGAATCCTCAAAAATGTTTGTATTTAAAGGGATTTGATCCATGTTAACACTTATAGATTCATGGATGCAAACATAATGTCTTGAAACTAAAGAAATATTTCTATTTCAAATGATTTGATAATTCTTTATGCTTGATTGATGTAGGTTCAAGGTATATCTAATTTATTAATTTTCAAAAAGCCAAAAAATATTAGGGAAGAGATGTCATTAAAGAAAATAAGAGGTGATGAAGTAGTAATTTCAATGAGAATTAACTAGTAGAAAGATTACTACGGCTCAGAGGCTTTATGTTATGGTCGAGTTCTAAGGCTCGGTTAGGGCTCCTTGAGACTCGTCTAGCTTAAGGTTTAGAGGAGGCAGTCACTTCTTTGCAAGATGAAGGTCTTGGTCGACGTCTGAATGGCGCTTCCTGAGGTTGGCTAGGGTTTCATCATGAAGCCTTCAGGAGTTTTCACCCTAGGGGCATGCTAAGGTTTCCATGGCATCCAACGAGGGCGGGTCAGCGACACCCTCCGCTTTCCCCCTTCCTGAAATTGAGGCCTTTACCCGACTGAATTCCGCAAATGGAAAGAAAACAACAAGGAAGGAGCTGCCAAAATTTGTCAAGAAGCTTGAGGATATACTAGAAGTGGCCCTCCCTCAGGAATACATAATCAGAGTCACTCTCTCCCTTGTTCATCAATATCTAATCGGTCCATTCACAGGGTTGTGGCCTACTCTGAAAGACACAAAGGGATGGGTCTAGAGGAATTGGAGACCTTTGATCTCCCAAAATGTGGCCTCATACTCACTTGGAAGAGGGTAGTTCTTATTTGATTTTCAGTCCAAAGCTGATAGGGATCTAATCTTTACGACAGTCCTTACTTCATGGTGCCACAAGGTATCTACGTGAACCGTTAGACCCCTGACTTCGTTCCAACAATAGATATCCCCACAACAGTCCTTGTATAGGTCTAGTTGCCAAACATCCCAATGCACTGCTTGAATCTAGAAGCTCTAAAATCAATCGGGAACATCCTCGATAGATTTATTGATATGACGAACCTCATGGATCAGTACGCCTGTGCACGTATATGCATAGAGGTAGATCTGGAAGCCGGACTACCTGAAGCAATCAAACTAACAGTTGGAGCCTGATCTCACTTCTAGAAATTGAATTACAAACAACTACCTTTCAAGTGTAGAGTTTGTCATGAATATGGCCACTTCCATAGAAATCGCTCGAAAAACCAAGAAGCTCAACTAGAAAAGGAAAAGGATGAAGGATGGCAAGCCACCAAGAAGTATAAAACTAATCCTAAATCTAGGCAAGGGCCTTGCAAAGAGGCCAAAAATATAGATACTGTCAAAAATGATCCAACCCCCCCTCCAAACAAGTCATCTGAGCAAACCCCCTTTAAGGCCAACAATAACAGCTTTAGTCTTCTTCAAGGCCCCGAGGAGAATGAAGCTCATGAAGCCTCAATAGATGGTTCAGAATCTCTCATGGTAGGTTAGCGAGAGGCAACCTATGAACCAGAGGAAACTAGAACTTAGACGGAGGAAGTAATTGAATCCAAATTAGAAGAAGAAGAGGAAGGGGAACTAGAGAAGTCATAGTCAGGCAAGAAGAAATCTACTCGCAGAAGAAAATTGAGCAAAGAACAATGGGAGCAGACTACCTATGAGGACAAGCTACAAGGATCCCAACAAAGCATTGGAAGGCTCCTAAGGAACCCTAGAAACTCTAGGTAATCAGGGCCACCCCCAAAAAGGGTCTTGCCTTTTGCCAAAGGTAAGTAATGAAGGTTCTCTCCTGGAATTGTAGGGGATTGGGTAGCAGAAGCGAAGAAGAAGAAATGAAAGAATTGCTAAGAATTTATTATCCTAATATGCTACTAATCTAGGAGACCAAAATGGAGGAAAGGACTTTCCTCCATTTCACTTCATATTTCTGGAAAAAAAGGAAAAGGCATCGCAGTCACCTCTAGAGGAGCATCTGGAGGTTTGGGTACCCTCTGGAACGCTTCGTTGTATGAATTAGTCAAAACCCAGACCTGTACTCATTGTATCTTTACACGGCTTCTTCAAAAAGCAACAGGATTTTAGGTTTGTCTCTTTAATTTGTATGTTATTTTTCTTTTGTTGGAAAAAAAATATTGTTGGAATTGCCTTCGGGAAATTAGTAATAGTATTATCCTGGACAACATCATCTTAATAGGTAATCTAAATGTCATCTTGAATCAATCTGAAAAAAAAGGGGAGGTACTACTGTCAGTGACCCCATCCAAGAACAAGTTGATGAGCTTATTCTATACTTGGAGTTGGGAGATATAGGTCCCTCCAATGGAAAGTACACTTGGACCAATAAAAGGATAGGCCCGAGTCATATAGCCGCCATACTGGATAGATTCCTAGTCCAGAAATCCTTCCTGTTGCTAGGAATGAACCCTTCATCTAGAACCCTAACTTTTGGAGGCTCAGATAATAAGCCAATATTAATCAAACCTGGGTCCTATCCCCTTCCACTTCAGCTCTCTTTGGACCTCCCAAAAGGATTTCTTAGAAGTAGTCAATAATAATGCGTGGTCATACCCGGTTACCGGCTCAACAATTTACATATGGGAGGAAAAGCTCCGCAAAGTTAAAAAGGCCCTCAAAATCTAGGTCAAATCCATTCCCACCCCAACTCAACAAAGGCAGGATGCCCAAAACTAGCTGGAAGATCATTAAGAGATTCTAGAATTTGCTCCTATTACCAAATAGATGCTTGACAAATAAGTATCCCTTCATCAGTCCTTGCACTCAACTTGTCATCAAGAAGAAGAATTCTAGAGGCAAAAATATCAAAGCTTATGGCTCAAAATGGGAGATCGAAATACAACTTATTTCCAAAAGCATGTCGAAGCCAGGAAACAATTCAAAGTAGTCCAAGAGATTCAGGATCAAGGACATGTGATCACAAGGTTTGAAAAAATTAAAGAAGAGGCAATGAGACATTTTAGCTCCATATATACTAAGGATTGTACAACTCATCCCCGAGATATTTCTTACTGGATCTAGTTCCCACCTTATTGCAACGAACAGATAATATCAACCTGTGCAAACCCATAATGTTGGCAGTGGTAGAGGATATGGAGGAGGATAAAGCTCCAAGCCTATACGATTTTAGCGCAAGGTTTATAAACTCTTGTTGGGACATCATCCACAAAGACCTTTTCAAAATGGTGCTGAAATCACAAAATTGTACCAAGATCAAAGGGAGTACCAACTCTGCCTTCCTAGCCCTCAATCCAAAGGAAAAAGACGTGACCACCTTTGACAAATTTCTACCCATTTCTTTATGCAATATTGGTTACAAAATCATCACCAAAATAATTGCCACTCAGATAAAAGGCATTGTCCATAAAATCATTCCAGTAAACCAAGGAGATTTATTGAAGGATGAAAAATATGGGACAACATCATCCTAGTTCAGGAGGCAATCCATTCATGTCTTTGAAATCGTGTATGAGGTATGGTGGTAAAAATTGATATAGCTAACGCATTTGACAGAGTTAGGCATGCCTTTCTTCTCCATGTCATGAGGAAATTTGGTTTCGACCCTGCCTTCATCCGATGGGTTAAAGCTTACATCAGTGAACCTTGGATAGCTCCACTCATCAATGGACGAGTGGCGGGTGTTTTCAAAACCTCTAGAGGTCTCTGCCAAGGATGCCCCCTCTCCTATACGCGTCGATTCAAGCAGTAGTGCTAATATTTCAGTTAGATCAAGCAAGGCAAGACCAGGAACTCATAGGTGTAAGAATGGACCAAGGAGTTAAAAACATAAACCATGCCCAGTTTGTTGATGACACCATCCTTCTGGGAGGCACAAGTACTAATTCAACTAGGTGATTTAAAGCAATGCTTGAATCTTACTACAAGGTCTCAAGCAACTTCCTAAATTAGAGGAAAAGTTAGATCTATAGTTGGAACATCAACCCAAGAGAAATTATTGATATATCTTGAATCCTTGGGATTGAGGGGACCACCCTTTGAGATTCATTTTTTAAGTATCTTGGTGTTCCTATATTTAGAGTCTCCCCAAAATCAAATGCCTGGAGTCTATTGGTGGAAAAATTCAAGAAGAGAATCCTCACATGGAGGGTCGTCTAGCTCAACTTGGAAGGAAAAGTGACTCGCATGAAATTAGTTATGTGTATCCTTCCTATTAATCAATTCTCCCTCCTGTTAGCCCCCACTAAAATCCTGTCTTTGTTTGACAACCTCCTCCATAATTTCCTTTGGAAAGGTGGAAAAAGTGGTGAGGGGAAAAAGTTTTCTCTCATCCATTGGAAAAAGATAAAAAAGTCCACTTAGGAGGCAGGGCTTTAGATCTGGGACTTAAAATACCAAAGTTTAGCATTGGGAGCCAAGATCCTTTGGAACATAATTGCCGATAAGAACTCGTAGAGTTGTAAAGTCCTCAGAATAAATTACTTCTCAAGTTCCCATCTGCGTTGTATGGATAACAAACCCAAGGTCAGGAAAGGCTCTCCTATCTTCTCCTTATGCAACAAATCTCTCCCAAAGTTTAGAGTCGAATTAATTGGATTCTAGGAAATGGGAAGCATATCAATATTTGGAAGGACCCCATCATGGGGAACCCCTCCTTATCTGCAGCACCATGACTTCAGAACTTATGAAATTGGATGGAAGGCCAAGGCCTGGAAACTCTTTGGGCCATTTCTTCTTGGAGCCCCATTCACCCTTACTCCTAGTAGAAATGGAATGTCCCTGACTGACCACTCCACCTGTTAGAGGAAAAAGTCGCATTTGTCTCCCTTCTGGAGGGCTCAACATCATTATCAAAAGTCTCAAAAGATAAAAAGAGGTTGGGGAGTAAAGTCAGGCTCATACACTGCAGCTCAAGGCTACCATCTCTTCTCTCCTATTCCAAATGTCCATGATATGTTTGTCTAGACCCTAGCTCACGGGAGTGTCCTCATAGGCGATAATCTAGAAAAACAAGGCTTCGTCGTTCCTTTCCAATACCTCCTATGCTAAGAAAGAAAAGAAATCGCAGTGCACTTGTTCTTAAATTTCCCCTTCGCGGTGGAAATATGAGACTAGATAACAACCCCATGGTTTGCAATCATAGACCTTCTTGATTCCATCCTCTCGCTCTTCAGCTCCTAGGACCTTGTCTTTGCGGGTCCTCTCCAGCAAAAACCTGGGCTCAATTTCTGTTGGTTGACTCTTCCCAAATTTATAATCTGGCAAATATGGTTGGAAAGGAACACATTTTTAAAGGAATTGCACAAAGCACTGCCCAAAAACAAGATCCCTTTAAACCTGAAAGAACCAAACTGGTTATAATCCTTCATACTCTCTGAAGCCATCCCAAACCCAGTCATTCAGTAACATGAAATCTAAGAGTCTTCAAATTTTTTTCAATGGAGCGTCGAAAGGAAACCCAGGGGCAGTAGGACGGGGAGGGGTAATCATCAACCTCGAGGAACACAAGGATATCACCTGCTCTTGGAGCATCGACTTCGGTACAAACAATCAAGCAGAAGCATATGGATCACTGCAAGGATTGAAGCAAAATCAAACTCTAAAGGTAAATAAAGCACTGATTTTTGGAGATTCTAGGCTAATCTTTCAAGCAATGATTGTCCCAACCAAAATCTCCGACACAAAGCTAGTACGAATTTTGTAGAGGATCAACCTACTCTCCTACTCCTTTCAAAGTCTGCAATATTTTCATATTCTTCGAGAGTTGAAAAAAATAAGAGGTGATTAAACTAGGCTACTAGATGAATAAACATCTCTCTCAAGCTTGGGTCAGCCAAAATGTTGAAGACAACATAATCAATGAAAATACCGTCACCACCTTAGTCTTACAAGCCATACAAACCTTTAAAGAGTAAAATAATTTCTCACCTGCAAAAATCCGAAGAAACATAATATCAAACCCCGCCAACAACTCATGCACTCAACCCTGTAATTCAAAGGAGGTGTTGTTTTTAAATTAATGAAATAAGCAAATTGATAACATCTTCTGCTCAACATATTAAGCGATAAAAATATTATTATATTACAATAATCCACTAACCTTTAAAAATATAGTAAGTTTTTCAAGATTGTGAAAAAACATGTTCGCTTTTCATTTCCAAGCTCTTAAGCTATCGTTAAAAAAAGACAGATAGAATCTCATATGGGTAGTGTCTATGACCTACTTCGGTATAAAAACAATGGCCGGTCTCACGATAATTTAGCACTAAAAATTGCAGAGTTTTAGATGGGTTAATGGGGATTTAGGTTTTTAAATTGATTTTGACCTTGAATGTAAACAGATTCAAAGGAAACTACACAAGCCTTCCTTATTATTGTCACACAAGTGCCTCTTGGTATGGCTCTGCACAGACACGACTAAATTTATGGCTGGACTAAGACCAATATGTCACTCCTATGAGCAAGAGAATAAAGGATTTGTAGTCCCACCAGTGACAGATCTACCTGTAGCAAAGTCCCCAAGGACAGATCCAGTTTAATATCCCCTCCCTTTTCCCGGTTCCAGATGCCTTACAAGATTGAACACAGCGCTGGAGAAAATTATTTCTACCTTAGCAACCTGGATAGAGAGAAGATGCAACTGCCTGCAAACTGGAAAATTCTAAAGATGGTACAACCTAGATGGCATTTGATGCCATTACTAGATTAGTAGAGTAGGATAAATAAGCTCTCTTGAGTAGCCGAATGACCCATCCACATAAGTAATTCGAAAGGTCGTGCTACCGAGGATGGGTGACTAGTTACATTTGGAGGCGTACAGTCACAAAGGAATTGTTTCACTTGTTTTTATGTGTAGGACATTTTGAAATAAAATGAAGTTGAAACATTTAAAAGAAAACAGAGAGAACCAACCTGCTAGATGTGAGAAATCTCAACCCCTTTGTTATTCTAGAGAGTTTCGGAACTTTGAAAGTCTATATATTTCAGCGACAAAACAACATTTATTTAGAAACAAGAATGGAACTGGGTGAGAGGGAAAGTCTCTTATCGACGTAATAAAAACTAGGAGTATTATTTTAATAAGAAACCAACCAAGAGGGAAGCTCTATATTTGAAACCAACCAAGATGCCATTAACATTTAGTCAGAGCCTATTTATTATCTACGATGCCCCGTTAGTGGAGTACTAGGCCCTAAACTCAGGAGCTAGTGTGTAGTATATAAGTCTGCCACTTCGGTATTTGGTAAGGTGGGCTCGAGCTCATAGCAGCTTTATGACTCCAAATGTGGGGTTTGGTATTTGAAATGCACTGGAAATGGGAATAGCCATATGAACTATTGAAATTTGAAATAACACTACCCTCTATAATATGTCGGATCACCCATAACAGTGCATGCCCCAATATTCTTATCTAACAGGATGGCAAATGATAATAAAACATGGCTTCGGTTGCTTTGTTGTAGTAGCCAGAGCTACTGTTTCCCAGCGGCATTCAGTTTTCATTTGTCAGCGATTCACATCAAATTCAGTTTTCATTATTTTATCATAGGGATTATACTCTTGGCTTATCTATTCACAAAGGAGGTAACTTCTCTTCCCTGTTGGCATTAGAAGAACAACCATCTTAGGTTTCTATTCCTCTTCCCAGAACAACTAGCTTGACCAATGAAGGCTTGAATCACTGGGTTCATATATTTCAAAACTATGCCTCCCAGATTAGTAAATGTGGGCATCACTCCAATGGTCACCCTGGATTAAGGGTTGGTTCATAATCTTGGAATTTGGTCTGTGCCACTTTGGCTAACGAGGGTAAGCAGAAAGTCAAATTGGAGGAAGAAATGGTCAAGCATTTGTGGGATAAATTCCTATTGTGGATCTGTTTGTACATTTTCAGAATTTTAGAATAAAATCAGTTGTCCTACCAGCAGACTATTATCAGATAGACTCTGTTTGAGTAAATTCCAAAATTTAAAATAAAATCATTTCAATAAGACGGAATACATATAAAAATGAAGAACAAGTTGGTGTTAGGTACTTCAATGGTTAGATTTTCTAGTTCCAACTAGTGGTTCTGATGGTAAAACTGCATTCTATAGAGGAAATGGAGAGATCATAAGTAACAAAAGAAGAAGGTATAAATGAACATTGCCCCTTGGAAAAAAAAATGGATGTGCCAAAAGGCCAAACAAAAAAATGACGCGACTCATAAATTTATGAGGAAGGTTTTTCATTTGATTCAAGTATAGGTTTGCCCCAAGGGTGTCAAAATAGTTTTCAGTATGATGATGGAATTGGCATGTGGGGTAGGAAGACTACATTATCATCATAGTTTATATGAGCCCTGCTGAATTGCTCTCAAGGGCCTTGGAAATCATGAGGCAGATGGATGAAGCCCCAAGTTTCTCTGGGGAGGGTCTAATTTTCTTGTTCCATTTGCATTTGTTCTTCTTTTACTTATAGAAATGCAATCTAACAGATGTTGGCTCCTCTGCTAGACTTTACATTGTCCTATGGACCCATTTGGGCTCATTAATACTTGAATGTGCACCCCAACCTGAACCAGAGAAGTGGGGAAGTACAAAATTGGGTACTGTTTTTACTTACAAGGTAAGATTGCAACAAAGTGATACAATACACATTGTATTATTCCCCATACAGAGGTTTTTAACAGGTAGCTAAAACTCTTTAGCTGCACAGATACATCCTTGAGGAAACATGTGAGACAAAAATTGGAATGATGACAAGATCAATGCATGGTGGGAGATGAGAATCTATCTGAACCAAAGACATGTCGCATATGATACCTGAAGATGAAAAGTTTGCTAACCTGTGGGTAATGGAACATGGCACATTGGAGGAAGTGATGAAGAATATAATCATAATGACACTGGGGAAGTAGTAGTCATCTAAAGTCGAGAGAAAAGATCTAGAATCACATTTGCTACATGTCTTTTGTTGAAAATGTTGCATATATTAGTCTATAAATCATGATACATATACACAAAGATTGTGGAATCTTGGGGCCAAAAGTTGGTCAAACAGGGTTGGGGAATAGTGTCTCAAGAGTCGGAGTTTAGTAAGGGATCCTAAAGCAGCCAAGGAAAATATTTTAAAGGCATCACTCAACCCACAATATGATATTAACAAGGAACATGAAATTGGTTTAGTGCATAGGATCTAGGGAGGAATATGAGGATTCTAATATGAAAATTCGTAACCATGCAATTTATTTCCAATTTCTCTCACTTATGGATTCAACTGATACCCTTGAACCTTATCATCATCAAATCAATCTCACCATAACATTTTTATTTCCACGTCTTGGAAATTCTCTTCTCTAAGTATTATGTAGAGTGCTTTCATGATTCTATTAGAGAAAGTTTCATCGCACTTCAAAATTTTATCTAATTTCATAAGAGAATTTTCAGAATCCTAGTAATGCAAGAGCATAGTCTCAAAGGATGAAGTCACTTGTGACTTCATAAACTCAAGTGGAACATTCTAGAATAGACTTAGAGTCTCACTTGAAACTTTTGTTTTTGTTAAAATAGATGATTAAATAAATGAGAAAAATGACTCAATCCTTCTCAATGTAATAGTTAAAGTTTGTTTGAACTGTTAGGAATTTCCAGGATCTTAGGAGTAAGGAAAGAGTTTGTTGACAAATGTTAGCAGCACATAGCAGCTGAGTCACAAATGTAGAACAAATTCAAATTGGATTTGTAACCTTGAATTATGGGTCTAAAACCAATTCCATTTTATATTTAAACTCAGTAGAATTCATTGGTAAGGTATCCTAGGGGGAATAGCTTGCATAACTTTTGATAGCTTGCATAGCTTGGAGGCTGGTATAAGCCTTAAAAGTTTGAAGAGATCAAAGAGGGAGGCTTGGAACAGATGGTTCCTTGAGAAAACAGAGACCAAATGTGTGGCTAATGTTCTCTGTACAAAGTTAATCTAGTAAGTCAAGCTTGAGAGGTTAACAAGTAACATGAAATTGGTTTAGTGCATAGGATCCAGGGAGGAATATGAGGATTCTAATATGGAAATTGGTGATCATGCAATTTATTTCCCATTTCTCACTTGTAGATTCAAATGATACCCTTTAACCTTATTACCATCAAATCAATATCATCATAATATTTTTATTTCCAAGTCTTGGAAATGCACTTCTCCAAGTATTATGCAGGGTGCTTTAATGATTTAAATAGAGAAAGTTTCATCATGCTTCAAAATTTTATCTAATCTTATAAGAGAATTTTCAGAATCCTAGTAATGCAGAAGGATAGGCTCAAAGGATGAAGTCACTTGTGACTTCATAAAGTTAAGTGGAACATTTTAGAATAGACTTAGAGTCTCACTTGAAACTTTTGTTTTGTTAAAATAGATGATTAAATAAATGAGAAAAAGGACTCGATCCTTGTCAATGTAATAGTTAAAATTTGTTTGAACTGTTAGGAATTTTCAGGATCTTAGGAGTAAGGAAAGAATTTGTTAACAAATGTTAGAAGCACTTAGCAGGTAAGTCACAAATGTAAAACAAATTCAAATTGGATTTGTAACCTTGAATTGCGGATCTAAAACCAATTCCATTTTATATTTAAGCTCAGTATAATTCATTGGTAAGATATCTTAGGGGAATAGTTCGCATAAATTTTGATAGCTTGCACAGCTTGGAGGATGGTATAAGCTTGAACAGTTTGAAGAGATCAAAGAGGGAGGCTCGGAACATATGGTTCCCTGAGAAAACAACTGATACCAAATGTGTGGCTAACGTTCTCTATACAAACTTGATCTAGTAAGTCAATCTTGAGAGGTTAATTGAAGGAATAATAGTGAATTCATATATTTACAATTATATTGTGTGCAATGTGAATGGGATTGATGAATTATGTGTATAGCTCTATGGTAATCAGTATATTGTTATTTCGGTTTCAATCACCATAGATAGCTAAACATATATCGTGGCTGACTGGTAGATTTCGTTCACGTAGTTTCAATCAAAGTTGAATCAATTGAATTGCATAAAATGGATAGTAACATCGAGTACTGGAAGGCATAGGTAGCAAGTTTGTGAGTGAGGGTAAATATGCAATTTCCAGGACATAGACAGAGATAGAATTGATCTCTGGGTGGTTTTTGAAAATGTTGGCTGGATAGAATCTCTGTGTGACATTCCAACCCCATGAATCGATCTTAAATCTGTTAGTAATGCGCTGATAGAGCAGATCTCTTATTGTATTATTAAGATTGTGCTTTCCAGATATTGAAAAAAATAGTATTGCTCTGTCTGCATAATAGAGTTGGTCGTAATCTAGGTTGATAATTTGTGTCAGGGTTCTAAATGTGAAGTTTGCCCTTATAAAACGAGTTTCAAACTCGTTCATATCTTACGATATTTGTAGTAATTTGATGGAGGTAGATCGTGGCTTAATGTTTGATTGTAGAATCGATGGTGGAGTAAACCATTTCCACACAAGCTAGATATCAGTCAAACATTGTTGAGGATGTGTTTAAAGTTGCAAGAGGACAGTGTCAAGTGTGTTGGGAAGCATTATGGAGTTTTGTAATGTCACCATTTGACCTGCTAATAACTATTGATGTTTGATTTATGTAGAATTGTTTTTCTGTTAATCTTTATAGAAACTGGTATTGCCTATAACTGATTGCAGAAATGAGAAATTTGTGGCATGAAAAGTGTATTGAACTAAATATACTTGGATAGATCCTCATTGGTAGACATAAAGTGTTAAGTCTGCACCACCTAGAATCTGTTCAGTGGCATTCTAGGTGAAGAGGGTAAGGGCTTCCCCATGTGGTGTGGGGCATTGGCAAACTGTGTGATTCCACATATTTCAGTAACCTAGGAAGACTTTCTCAATGGCTATAACAATCCAAATGGAAGGAGTTTGAGCATGTTATCAAGGATATTTTGGAGGAAAATTTCTATTCAATCCGGATTTGCCAAGAAGAAACTACAAGAGTAATTTTTGCTTGGAAGCTGGTTCTTGAGATCTGGGAATCTGGTTTGTGGCATTCCAGATGAGGAGGGTAAGGTCATAGATCTGTTGGGTTTGCTAAGAAAACTGTATAGATTCTATTGGTTTTATTGTGATTGAGGGAAGGTATAGATTCTATTGGTTTGCCAATGAAGGGGGAGAAGCACCCTTCATGGCTTCAGAAATAGTGCTGGGATTCATGGGAGCATTTTCTCTCTGCCTTTTGTCCTGCTAAAATTTTTGAGCATATAGGCTTCATCAATAATCTATTGTGCTATCTTTGCATCAACTACCTCTTCACTTCTTTGTTCCCTCTTTATGCAAGACTTAGCTTATAGGAGGATTTTTCTTAATCAGGCTAAGGAAGGAGAACATGTAGAGGAGGTTACCGTGTTTTCTAAGTAATTTGAGAATCTATCAAATCCGTCTACAAAAAAAATGGATTAATAAATGCATCTTTAGAATCTATAAGGTCAATATTGAATAGAAAATAAACTTATTTTATAAGTATCGCTTTTCAAAATAGATTGACATAAACGTTTAAATGTCTTCCGTGGTGAATTTTATGAAGACATATATGAGTAAAATAAAGTAGTGGGTACGTGTAATGTGGAGTCCATTGTGCTCTGCTCTGTCCTCTATCCTGGGTCCTTGTCTTCAGGGAATAACTGTGGGCACAAGATCATGAAAATCATCTCAGTGAAGGCCATTTGCTGATGAGCCAATAAGAATAGCCTGCAACAAATCACTTGATAGATCACATTCCATTTTCAGTATTATGATACATATGTATGCATCATAGATAATTAGGTCAACCTACCTATTTGGCTTTGTTCATCCCGATTCCCTTATGCCAAAAGATATTCCATTACAGCTTGCCATATCCTTTGTCCCCTTAAATGGAGTTTGCTACCTTGAAATGCTGCTCATGCTCACAATTAGGTATGAAAGTTTCAACTAATATCAAACTGCAAGATCAAGATCCGTAGTTGATAGATTTTTACAATCATGTTAGTTGGGTATTAAAACCAACATACCGGATCTACCTCCTCCACATTTGTAGTGAACGACGACCCATCACAATATCGAACCATGGCATCTGTTGAACTATTCCAGTTATAGAAATCTGTTGAACTGTTCCAGTTATTAGACTACATCTATTGAACTGTTCTAGTTAAATAAATCTGTTAAACAGTGTTCAGTGGTTTTAATGGACTGCATCTAGTCTTGAATCCTATTAAGAACAAATTATAACCAGATGTCTTAGAGTGTAGCTTAGCTTTGATATACCTGGATTTTGTGATTGAACATGACTTAAAATGCCTGTAAATGCTATTTATTTTTCTATGTACAGAGAAGAACCCGAGGGTATGTTGCCACACCACCCTCCACCCTACATAATAGTTTTCAGTTATGAGATCAAGAAATCCTGCATAACAGTTATGAGATCAAGAAACCACCATATCATCGAGCATCAATATTAGAAAGACAACGAAAATCTTAGAGAATAAATCAAAGGAAAAATGGCTTGCCTCCAAGAAATTCCACTGGCACGGTCTGTCAAACATTTTTTGTTGATGCAATTCCTGCCTATGCCTCCAGCTCTCAGAGAATATACACAGACACAACAACACATAGTCACAAACACAACAACATACAGTCACAAACTAGACTAGACAACACATAACATAGGAGCTCCAGACTCATACAGACACCACACTAGACGCATACCACAATGCAGGAAAGCAACCTGAGAGGAGGAGGAGGAGAGGCCAGGGAATTCCAATGCCAATGGGAGTTCAGTTGGCACAATGAAAAGTATCCATGGACCATTGCAATGTATCCCAGATCCACTTCCCGCGTTTGATTAGCACTGCAAATTGATTCGCACTTGATAAGCACTGCAAATTATCTCTCTCGCACTGCAAATTGATTCCTAGAAGGCTGCTCAGTTGCAATACACAGATCCCACTGCCACTCCACTTCCAGTTTGATAAGCACTACCAATTATCGATTTTTCGGACACATCAAATCGAATTTTTTGACAATTCTGTTACAAATGGATGGATGGGATTGCAGGATTTCAAAAGAATCATCATCCAACAAAGATGCTTTTTGGACGTGTAAATGTTTTTCATTGCTTTTCTATGACGTGTAAAAGCAAATATGTATATGTATATGTATATGTATATGTATATGTATATGTATATGTATATGTATATGTATATGTATGTATATGTATATGTATGTATATGTATATGTATATATACATATATATGTATACATATATATGTATATATATATATATATATATGTATGTATGTATGTATGTATGTATGTATGTATGTATCAATCACTTGTCTATATATATAAGGGCACTTGTCTACTCCCATTAGTGCCCTTTTGCCTTTTGGGATTACAGACCTCTTGTGCTATTCACATCCTAATAGAACTTTAGATGAACTTTAGATGAATCTCAGACAACAGAGAGCCAAGAGAAAGAAAACTTTATTTTATTAAGAACACCTGATAGCAATTTACAGAATGATTACATAGGATAGATCTGAAGAGATCCAACATACAGATTCTTTGATGGACTAGGGAACCCAAAGGTGCCAAAGCTACCTTCTGCTCATTTCCCACACTCAGGCTTGGGAACTCAAAGGCACTGAAGCCACCTTTTGCTTATTTCCCACACTCAAATTCTAACTTACTTGTAGAGCTCTAGCCTCCAAACTTCAAGGATCCAAATGACTTACTTCGCCCCTTATTTATAGGAAATTCGAGGGACAAGTAGAATCCTACTTTTTAGAGTGTCGGGACATGTATGTCCTTGACAGGAATAAAGCTAGTACTGGCTTTTCCGTAGATTCTCTGTAATGTGGGTCAAACCACACCAAAAGTCAAAGAAGTCCTTCGAGTTACAAAGATTCGTCCGGAAAGCTTATGAACAAAGTGGAGATTTTAAAGAATCAAATCCCACGGAAAACTTATTGAGAAGACTAAAGGTTACACAGTGGAGATTTTTAAAGAATCCCATGAAAACTGTCAGACACCATAGTCGGTCTGAAAGACATTAATCAGAGTACATTGAACCATACTGGTTATCATAATACAATGTGTCCCACATTTTGGTGTATATCTGGCGGATAATAATAGGTTGTCCTTGTAAATTTTGCACCTTAATCTTCATAAATACTAACCATTGGTGATGGTTACTCAAAAAGCAACCAAACACTTGTTTTTCATCCATGACTTTGGATTCTTGCAGATCTATTATTTTATTAAGTCCAACACCATGTCCTTCATATTTTCTTTCAATGATATATGGGTCCACTACGCTTCGGTTGATGCCAAATTTTTTCCACCAATTGAATAACCAATCAGGGATATCAAACTGTAAAGTTGTTCTAACAGATCCGAACTTGAGAAGGGAGACATATGTCCTGTCAGAATTGTCCTTGCATAAAAAGTCCCACCACATCTATTTGTATTCTAAATAATTGTAAGGAGTGCCAGGAAAGATTCGGTCTGCATGTCCTGTTGGCCAACATTCAAGATTTTGTGGACGATTTATGCAGTAGTACTAATTTTCTATCGTGGGAGCGATAGAAAATTTTTGCCAAATAGATTCGATATCATGAAAAGTATATATCAATGCTTTTGATGCATCTGCAGCTTTTCTAAGTGCTCTGTCATACATCAAACTTGGAATAGGACTCGTGGAAGTGGGCCTTCTTCGAATTTCTAGTACAAGCCGTGGGAGTAGAGAACATGGCTGCAGGTTCCTATCAATCACTTGAGTGCTTCGTAGCTACCAGGTTGGTCTCCATTGTTGTTTGTATTAAGTCCAGCTCATGCTTTCTGGAATTTCTCTGGTTTCTTCCTGATTGTTTTTCCATTCACTGACTATGATTAAACAGGAGGCAGGTTCATTTGATATTTGTTTCTCTGTAATCTGTAAGAGATTTTCTCTGCTCAAAAAACCAGGCAAACAATTTTTAGAACCTTTAATATGTTCAATATCAAATTCAAAGTTTGAAAACAAAGCTTGCCATCTTGTGAACTTGGCCTCACTGGCATTTTTAACTTCTTTGTTCAATACTTTGTTCATGGCAGCAACATATATTCTTAAAACAAATTTTTTGTTAATCACAAAATTTTCAAATTTGTGCACAGCATTTAGTGCAGCCTTGATTTCTTTGTCTAATGCAGCATAGTTTTTCTCTGCATCCTGCTAAACCCCTGAAGCAAATTGTAAAATTTCTTCTGACTTCCTTTTATTTTCTTTGATCCTTACTTGCTTAAGAACTACTCCCCACCCTTCATTACTAGCATCAGTTTCAACAATTTTTGGTAGATCATCATTTGCAACATAGAGAATAGGCAGATTCTTTACTCTTGCTTTGATTTTTTGCACGGATCTGGTGTGCTCATGGGTCCAAGGAACTGGTTCCTTCTTCAACCTTTCATTCAAAATATTTCAATATTTAGCACAATCTTTGTAGAAATGACTGACATAGTTAAGACTACCCAAATATATTTTCAGCTGGGTTTTGTCAAGGATTTTGTCAAGAAATTTATCAGCAAATTCAACTGCATGTTGTTTCAAGATCAACGTTCCATTGGAGATAACATGCCCTAAAAACTTGATCTTGGTTTGGAATAATTCAAGCTTCTTTTTTTATAGGACCAAACCGGCTTCTTTGACAACTTTTAACAAGGTTTCCAGATGTTTAAAATGCTGCTCAGTTGAATCTAAAAACACAAGAATATCATCTATATATACAATCAGCCAATCAAAGTATGGATTGAGCACATTATCCATCACCCTCTGGAATTTGGAAGGAGCATTATTGAGCCCAAATGGCATGACATTCCATTCATAATGTCCTGCAGGAACACTAAAGGTTGTTTTGAACTTATCTTCCTCTTTAATGGCTACTTGCCAAAATATGGACTTGAGATCAAACTTTGAGAATATCTTAGCTCCTGCAATTATGTTTACTAGACTCGACTTATGAGGGATTGAGTATGTGTCATCTGCAAGAACTTTATTCAGAGGCTTGTAATTCACAACAAGTCATGGAACACCTCTTATTTTTTCAAATTGTTTATTTACATAGAACCCATAACAATTCCAAGGACTCTTAGAGTGTCGGATAAGTCCTTTAATTTCTTCTTCACATAATTTTTGAAAATGGGCATTCATGGGAATTTCTATGCTTTTACAAGGTTTTCGATCATATCCTTCCTTATAGGGAAGCTGAATAAAATACTTAGCTTTTCTCTAAAATGCAGTTGGGTTTTCAGAACATACCTGAGTCTCAAAATGTTCTCTGAGATGTGAAATTTTTTGTTGAACCTGTGGCAATTTCAATTGATCTTCTATTCTCATAGCTACTTTCAAATCTTTCAATTCTTGGATCTTTCTCTCTTTCTGCTGGATTGTCATGGAAATATGGACCATTGTTGAAATTTGTGGAGAAGAGACAAAAGGGAGGATGACTTTGGTTGCTTGGATAGCTTTTGCATAACCTTATCTGATTTTTATATTAGGTAGAGTGATGAAGAATGCAGCTTTTCTTTCTGGAGTTCTTGATGAGCCATAGGTTTGATAGCTTCAAGGAAAGGAGTGGCAAGAATACAGGAAACTGGAATATTTGAGAGGAAAAACTTCATATCCAGACAATGTTGCTCAAAGCACAATGTTGCTTTGGGGATCTCATATCCCTAGGAGATTTGAGTATTGCCTACTCCAGTAATAACATGAGACATTTTTCTCCAATATTTGGCAGGAATAAGATCTTTATACAGCATATTTACATCTGCACCAGAGTCAATCATAGCTTTGAGCTTGAAAATTCTATCTTGAATTTTTAAATGTATCAGTACCAAAGGTTTTTGATGCTCAATAGCCAAAACTTTCATAGAATTAAGGCCTTTAAGACTATTAGTATCAAATATACTAATGTTTCTGTTTATGTGCTCTTCTTTTGATCTTTCTTCTGAAGGAGCACCTCTTTTAAGTTTCTGGATTTCATCTCAATCCCACAGATCGACTTTGTATGCATTTTCTTCCAAAAATTGACTTTCAAGACCTTGAACTTTGTGTTTCAGATTAGAAACTTCTCTTTTCAAATTATTTAACTCTTTACCTAAATCATTCAATGTGAGAGGCTGCAATCTTTCATTCCTGTTATGCTTTATGAATGATTTGTTATTCTTTTCAAAAGAAGCATCAACAAATACAGGCTTCTTACTTGAAGACGTTTCATCATGAGATTTTTGTGTCGTCTTCATCATAGTTTTAAGAAAAGAGTCAAGGAGGGACGCCTTCATTTCTCCTTCAGGTAATGCTTGGATTTGGGAAATCATTTATGCATATTCTCCTGTGTTGCTTGATGCCATGTAAACTTTTAGTTTAGGCATTTTTCTATCGAGTTATTCTTCTGTTTCTTCTATGCTTTCATCTATTTCTGATTCTTCTGTAGAGATGCAAGAACAGTGATTTGGGTTTGAACATTGACAGTTCTGAGAAATAAATAGAACTTCCTGTTCTAATTTAGACAAATCATCAGTGTCATATTCAAATTTAGAATTTTTAGGACTAGAACTGAAATTTCCTTGAGCTATATGAACTTCTTCTTGCTTAATAAAAGGGCTTCTGGGGCAGGCATCAGTGATGTGCACATATGAGCCACATCGGTTGCAATGAATAGGGTTTCTAGAAGCCATTGCTCTTTCGGTATTTTTTTGAACCTTATTTTGGGAATCTTTTCCCCTGGTCTTTTTTGATGCCTCTCCTTGTGGGCATCTATTTGCAAGGTGTCCTGGTTTCCCACAGAGCCAACAAGTGAGCTTCTGCTTTTTTTGAGCCTTAAATGTTTTCAGCTTTATATCATTTGGAGTATAGTAATGGGTATTAGGAACCCTCTTGTAATGTGCTCTCTTTCAAAACCTATTAGGAGATTTACCAAACTGAGAATTATTTTGAGGTATTCAGACACTCCTGATTCTTTTCAATATTTTCTTGGCCTTTCTTTTCCTGCGAATCGGATCTTCTATTGATAATCCATACTTAGAACATATTGATTTGCTATCAGGAAATCTAGACATTTTTTGAATAGATTTATTTACCTTAGTGCTAGTACATAGGCCAACCAAAGCAGAAGTAATAATAGAGTAGATTTCTCCCCAAGTGTAGGTTTCATAGGGCATTTGAAAAATGCCTTGGGCTTTAAAGTAATCTACATATTTACTGGGGAGAGCAGTAAGGTACACTTGTTACCAAAGCAGATTTTGGCTATGCTACCTCATAGATGCGCTGCATCGATTCCCTATGGAAATCATCATAATTAGCCATACTCTTACATTTTGAGTTCATTAAAATAAGAGAATGTTTATCAGATATTTTGTGCTCTGTTCCACACTAGTGCTCTAGGATCATAGTGGTAAGAGCACCAATCATATTACTTTATGGCTTTTCATCTTCATGGAAAATTATATCTCCAGCATCATCTCTTAATACCTCCTTTTCCATTTTTTCCACAAGTGCAGGAGATGATTCTATTTCCCACCATTTGGCTAGAGTACAAGTAAAACATTGTATAAGACATTTGCATGCTTCTACCTCACCTTTTCCTTTCATGCACATAATTCTGTATGATACATACATTCTGTCTAACACTTTTTTGATTTTTCCTACAGACATATTATCAATGTTCCACTCTAGGTAGCTTTCTTCAGAAAACTGTGGTACTTTAGGTAACTTTCCTTTGCCATACAAATATGGAGATGAGGGCCTAGACATGTTCCATGGCAGTCTTTATTTAACAGGAAAAGCCCATTCTGGTGCAAGCTGGGTAACAAGGACATAATCTTCCTCAATGCTTTCTTTAGGAAAATGGAGGGGAAATTTTTCTTTGATTTCAAACTTTTCTGAATGATAAACACTAGAAATTCCTTCAACTGGTCTAGTAAAAAGATTAGAGAGGGGGATTTCTCTATCAGGTTGATCTTTTGAAGGAATATCTACTTGGATTTGTCTAACTTGGTACTTGATATCTTTCATTTTCTCATCAAGTTCAGACAGTTTATGGGTCATTCCAGAATAAGAGTCTTGTAACTCTTCCATTTTTGCACTTTGATTTTTGGCTTCAGAGGCCATTATTGTGACCTCAGTTCTAATTCCTGAAACATTTAGAGAAAGGGAATTATTTGAGGAGACTAATTCATTCATGGTAACCTGTAGCTGGTCAATATGTCTCCTACGAGCATAATCATTTGTGACAAATGTATGTGCAGCCATTCCTCTTAAAGCAACATTTGTCCAATTTATTTGTTTTGAAACAACCTATATTCTTCTATCAGTGTTACTCATTTGAGATTCTTCTTTAGCCAAAACTAAAGGGACAACTTTAGATTGTTTCTCTTCTTTTTCAAGAAGAATACTTTTGAATGGGGGAAAGGTAGAAGTGGATTCTAATTTTTTCCCATCAATGCTTTTCCACTTATGTTTAGGACTTTCTATTCCTTTTCCCTTTTCAGAGTCCATCTTTTGGACTAGCTGTTTTTCAGAAATATTTTTTCTCCATTCATAGAAGGAAATCCAACAATCTTGATTATTCATATAGGATTGCCATTATTTTTCGAAGCTTTTGTTTTGTTCTACGGGGACCGATGCATTGAATTCTACTGCATCCGGATGAGAAAAGAGATCCCAATTTATCATTCTCTTCATCCAATCTTTATCTACTTGCCATTTTTTGCATCCTTTTATGAGAGTAAAGAATTTATGCATTTCAGGGATAGAAGGCTTTTGGATATCAACTAGTAGAGGATTATTGAAACGACAGTCAGGGATGACTATGTTGGCTTGTTCTATGTATCCTAAACCATTCTTGGGCATACCAGGAGGTCTGCAGTAGCTAAATATTTCTTTGAGTCTTGGGTGATCAGTTTCCAGTGCAGGGATGGAATGTATCATTAAGACATGATCATCATGGGGAGAACTAATATCAACACATTTGGGATGAGGGCAAGATTCTTTGGACAGATTAGGTGGAGAAAGATTGTTGCAAGGATTATGGTTTTCATGTTGTGTAAATAGGATAGTATTTTCTTTCTCTGAAGTAGAACAATCCCAAATGTATTGATATTAGTTTTTCCCATGATGATCATGTCTTAATGATACATTCCATCCCTGCACTGGAAACTGATGACCCAAGACTCAAAGAAATCTTTAGCTAGTGCATACCTCCTGGTATGCCCAAGTATGGTTTAGGATACATAGAACAAGACAATAGAGTCATCCCTGACTGTTGTTTCAATAATCCTCTACCAGTTGATATCCAAAAGCCTTCTTTCCCTTAAATGCATAAATTCTTTACTCTCATAAAAGGTTGCAAAAAATGGCAAGTAGATAAAAATTGGATGAAGAGAATGATAAATTGGGATCTCTTTTCTCATTCGGATGCAGTAGAATTCAATGCATCAATCCCCGCAGAACAAAAGCAAAGCTTAGCAAAAGAATGGCAATCCTATATGAATAATCAAGATTGTTGGATTTCCTTCTATGAATGGAGAAAAAATATTTCTGAAATATAGCTAGTCCAAATGATGGACTCTGAAAAGAGAAAAGGAATAGAAAGTCCTGAACATAAGTGGAAAATCATTGATGGGAAACAATTAGAATCCACTTCTACCTTTCCCCCATTCAAAAGTATTCTTGTTGAGGAAGAAGAGAAACAATCTAAAGTTTTCCCTCTAGTTTTGGCTAAAGAAGAATCTCAAATGAGTAACACTGATAAAAGAATACAGGTTGATTCAGAACAAACAAATTGGACAAATGTTGCTTTAAGAGGAATGGATGCACATACATTTGTCACAAATGATTTTGCTCGTAGGAGACATATTGAGCAGCTGCATATATACATTCCTGAAAAGGAAAATATCCGTTATATACATTCCAGAGAACTTTATATATACATCTGTCACAAAAGCATATATCAATCTGCCACAAAAAAGCATACATATGGTTCTCTTCCATATGAGAGAGCAGAGGATATTATGGAGAGGAAGATGTTATGGAAACCACACGAGCCGGAGCCGGAGCAGGAGAAGGTTGATCACTCGTCCTTCTCGTTGAGCCGTAGCCTTTGAGTGATATCATATTATGAGTTGTAGTAGTACCAAGAGAATTGCTAATCGGATGAGTGCCCAGAAAGAAATGCAGAGCAAGACATGAAAGAAATTATCAGAAAATCCTCTCTTCTCTCAGAAGGAAATGCAGAGAAAAACATTAAAGAAGTTGAGAAAGACTCTAAAAGATGACTCCCAGCATGCATATCTCAAGGTTTTTGTCTTTGGATTTTGAGGTGTAGGTTTCTATTTACTTTGCCATCAACTTTAAGGTTATCTGTTTTCTCTACTCTCATGCTTTACTGTTTTGTTTGATCTTCTCTCATGCTTTTCTGTTTTATTTTCTCTTTCAAATTAAGCTCATGCAGTTTTGCTTTGCTAAACAACATAGTATTACACAAATTTCTTTAAATATCTATGCCTTTTACTGATATTCACCACTTCCTCCTCTTTCTTTGTATTACTGTGTTGTCTAGGTCGAACTGTAAGAATAATTTTGGGAAGCAGTACAAAATGAATTATGATGGCCACAAGACCCATAGCCTCTAATTGATCACTAGCAAATTGAGATTTCTATTTGCTTTGTTGTCGACTTTAAGGGTTTAGGGTTATAGTGAGAAGAATACTTATTTTGTATGCTTTTGTGCATGTCTGTATTCTTCTTTGTATCTGTGTATATGGGTATTTATGCTTCTCTCTGTATTTTTATCTCTATTATTTCAATTCACCTCTTTATCCTCTTCCTCCTCTATATTACTCAGTTGTATGCTTCTCTATATCCATGTGTACTTATTTAATTCTCTGTATGCTCCTCTGTATCTCTGTGTTGTGTGCGGGTATGTCTCTACACTGTAGAAGTTGGTTGATGTAAGTGGGCATGTCTCTATATATGTCTTTGTACTATGTGAAGTTGTGTTCTGTATATGGTATATCTCTGTGTGTGTGTTGTATGTGGCCCTGTGGGTATGTCTCTGTTAGAAGAGCAGTAGGATCTCGATAAACATCCCTGCTCATTGACCCTCCACATGGAGGATGCTCCTGCTCATCTAAAGATATCAAGAAAGCAACTTGAAATCGGTTAATGCAAACTCTGGACGCCTAATTCAAAGTAAGCATTTATTTCTAATTTCTTCTGGAAATTTTGTTGCCCTCTCTTTTTGTAAATCATTGTCATCTCACGGCCTTGCTTAAGCTCATGTTTATGTGGGTTTTTGAGTTACAACTCGATTGTAAAAAATTAAAGCTATGAATGCGCATTCTTCCTTTGGGGTTATCATTTTTATGTGATAAGTGTCGTACTGTGAGGATTCTGTAGCAGCCAATAGTCATTTGACTTGGAATGGGATGTGTTGTTGAATCATTAAGATGTAGCAAAGATCCTCAACGTACCATCCCAAAACTTTCAATTGCTAGTTGAATCATTTCAGTGTCCTTGTCAAACAATGTAGCAAAGACTCTGGTCATACCATGATCCATCCCAAAATATCCAATTGCCTTCAATTATTTGCATTTAACAAAATAGGCCCAATTGGTTTGAGTACGCATCTTTTCTATCCCAAAAAACTAGTTAAACTTTTAATAATAACGTCTTTTTCAGATTTGAAATCTCAGGATTTCAGAATTTAGTGGTTCAGTTTCACTATGAAAAACTAAATTATATTTGCTCACTAGTCAAAATCTCAGCGGAGGCAGGGAGAAATATAGGCTTTCTTCAATGTGGATTCTACACTCTAATCTGTAACCTTGTCCTCGTCAGGTTTAAAATTCCAGATCTCTGAAGGTTGAGGTTCACTATGAAAACTAAATTATATTTGCTCACTAATCAAAATCTTCGAAGGGGCAGGGAGAAATATAGGCTTCAATGTGGCCTCTATGCTCTCAACTGCAACCTTGACACACGTAGCATCACAATAGGGGAGTCCCAGATCAAATTACTTAATATCCAGCTCTATAGATAGGAAAATAAGTGGATGGACTTCGCAGGGTTCATTTCTAATTGGCCAATTAAATGGTTTCAAATCATAATATAATGCAATGTAAACATAGTGTGGAAATAATCTAATTCATCAAGAACAAATCACAGAGATGGAAATCCACTTAAATCTAATTTAGCTATTGTAATTTTACAAAGAGATCAGCTGGGAGACCATAATGATCATTAACAAACAGATAACTAGCACATATGCTCTACATCACAGCCACTTTCACTGCATTCAAAATCTCATGTGAAACAGAAGAACCTATAAATTGTGCAATGATGAAAAGGTCAAAGACCAAAAACTTGATCTGTGTACTGTTATGATGCATGTAGAAGTTGTGCATTGTCGAATCCAGTTAGTTCATATTAACTGGAAATTTAACTTGAAATCCTCATTGGAAATGATGCTTTATATTCACCCCATCTACTCTGTCTCTTTCAGGATAAAACTATAGTTGTCTATATTTTGCTATTCCATGTTATAATTAATATTAATTATAGATCTAATGAAATACTAGATGTTTACTTTCTTATTCATGTCTCCCCCATTCTGAGTTTGATAATATCTTGGATATAGTTCAAATCCCTTGGTCTAACATTGATTGTGCCACTTTCGGTTCAGATATAAAGCTAAACAGAAGTTCAATCAAATAGAGATTTTGATAGTTAAATATATAATATTTTCCATGACCTTATTCTATAATGTAGTAGTCAACATGATGTTAATGTGAATTTATCTACCAGTTGTTTGTGAAAAATTTAAGGTTCTGAACGAGCATTCTTCCAGATCTGCTCATAGAAGAAAATATTACATAATTATCTATGTGCATGTTAGTTCTCACAAAAATTCAAGAATTAGAAACAACAGGCAGACTAAAATAGTTAGTCAGTTTTGACACCAAATTGAAATTACATTCAAAACTTGAATACAAAATATAAATATATTAATGCCCAAATCTTAGCCACCATATAATGGTGGAATCTTCAAACCAAGTAGGACCTCAACACTTGTTTGAGATATTTGTAACCTTTTTTCTTGACCCAACTTTGGAAATTTCATCACATCAACTTTCAGTGCATATTCACTGAAATGAAGGTCAACTTAACATCCTTTCTAACCAAATAGCCTTAGGGGAATGATGTATTATATTCATCCCCTTTACTCTGGCTCTGCCAATGATTACAGTGAAGTCGTTTATATTTTGATATTCCAATTCCTATGATATACTCATAGATTGAATACAAAAGTAGATGTTGATTTTCTTATTCACATCTTCCCCAATCCAAGTTTGCGGATCCTGGTCAATTCATATTAACTGAAATGAAGGTTTAAATTAAAATTATTGAGGGAATGATGCATTATATTCATCCCTTTTACTACAATTGTCTATATTTTTCTAGTCCATGATAGAATTATGTAGATCTAATACATAACCAAAGGTTTTTCTTATTCACATCTCCCCCAGTTTGAGTTTGTTATTATAGTTAGTTTGAGTTAACTTCTTCTTCAATAGAATTACTATCTTATCCTGCTTTTGCAGTGACTTGTCAATTTTTCGTTATTTAGATTTGGTTGATATGAATGGCCAAGTCCTCCCCATTTATTTTTACTCGCAAGTTTATGTCATGCACGTTCATTTATGATTGAAACTTCTCAAATAGGGTTTGGGGGATTTAGTTAGGGCTGTAAGAAATGCTATAGATTTGGATAATATAACCTCATGTATCCATGTCCATGTTTGAGGTTCTGAATCCAGCTCACTTGTTAGTATTTTTTGATAGTTGGATTTGGTTTTGATATGAATGGCAAGTCCTCCCCATTCTGTAAGAATTGCTATAGATTTGGATAATATAAGCTCATGTATCCATGTCCATGTTTGAGCTTCTGAATCTAGCTCACTTGTTAGTATTTTTCCCTGCTTCATGTTTATGTTTCATGCTTTCATTTATGTTTGAAATTCCTCAAACATGAATTGGGGCTTACTACGGATATTTCTCAAATAGGTATTTTGTAGCTCACTTGTTAGTATTTTTGTTGTTTGGATTTGGTTTTGATATGAATGTCATTGAAACTTCTCAAATAGGGTTTGGGGGATTTAGTCAGGGCTGTAAGAAATGCTATAGATTTGGATAATATAAGCTCGTGTATCCATGTCCATGTTTAAGGTTCTGAATCTAGCTCACTTCTTAGTATTTTTTGATAGTTGGATTTGGTTTTGATATCAATGGCAAGTCCTCCCTATTCTGTAAGAATTGCTATAGATTTGGATAATATAAGCTCATATATCCATGTCCATGTTTGAGGTGTTGAACCTAGCTCACTTGTTAGTATTTTTCCCTGCTTCAAGTTTATGTTTCATGCTTTCATTTATGTTTGAAATTCCTCAAACATGAATTGGGGCTTGCTACAGATATTTCTCAAATAGGTATTTTGTAGCTCACTTATGAGTATTTTTATTGTTTGGATTTGGTTTTGATATGAATGCCATTGAAACTACTCAAATAGGGTTTGGGGGATTTAGTCAAGGCTGTCAGAAATATAATAGATTTGGATAATATAAGCTCATGTATCCATGCCCATGTTTGAGGTTCTGAATCTAGCTCACTTGTTAGTATTTTTTGATAGTTGGATTTGGTTTTGATATGAATGGAAAGTCCTCCCCATTCTGTAAGAATTGCTATAGATTTGGATAATATAAGCTCATGTATCCATGTCCATGTTGAGGTTCTGAATCTAGCTCACTTGTTAGTATTTTTCCCTCAGTTGTTAGTATTTTTTTATAGTTGGATTTGGTTTTGATATGAATGGCAAGTACTCCCCATTCTGTAAGAATTGCAATAGATTTGGATAATATAAGCTCATGTATCCATGTCCATGTTGAGGTTCTGAATCTAGCTCACTTGTTAGTAATTTTCCCTGCTTCAAGTTTATGTTTCATGGTTTCATTTATGTTTGAAATTCCTCAAACATGAATTGGGGCTTGCTACAGATATTTCTCAAATAGGTATTTTGTAGCTCACTTGTTAGTATTTTTGCTGTTTGGATTTGGTTTTGATATGAATGTCAAGTTCTCCCCGTTGTTTTTTCATGCTTTATTGCAAGTTTATGTTTCATGCTTTCTTGCAAGTTTATGTTTCATCTTTTCGTTTATTTTGAAATTTATCAAACAGTAATTGGGGCTTGCTACAGATTTGAATAGTATGATCTCACTTGTCCATTTTTTAAGATTATGGGGTAGGGTAAGGTTGGGAAAGTAGATAGGCTTTAGAATAATATAGGCTAAGTTGGGATAGGTTCGGGTAAAAGATAGGCCAATTTTGTTAAGTTAGAGTTAACTAGGCTAAAGGAGGGAGAGGGTGTGCTAGTGTAGGGTAAGGCTAGAGTTAGCTGGAGGGAGGGTGTCATGCACCATCTAACCCCAAAAATGTTGTAAAATCCCTCAATTCCCTCCTCAAGGCTACAAGACGGCCTGACATGGGAGATAACGTCCTCTGAGGAGAGAGAGTGGTAGCCTGCTGAAGGGCTAGGAGGGCGTCTGAGGTAGCTGTGAAGGGAGATCAACATCTCACAGATGAACCATAGGCCACCAGAGCAAGCAAACAAGGTGTGGGGTCACATGAACCAATGTTCAACCCTTAAGAGCTCGGGACACCATCCCCAGGGTTAAAAAACCCAACATAGGGAAGTCAGCAGTGCCATTAAGCCATACTACTCCTAAAAGAAGGATCAAAGTGCCCAACCATGACCACTACTGTTGAATAACACCTCTTCTAGTAAAAAATGACCTCTCTCTCCTTGGGGCACATCTGAAGGTGCGCTGGGTACAAATGCAGTGTAACGCCTGGGCACGACACATTATTCAGCCCATCCACAAGTCAGGGAATAACACAAATCCAAATAACTACAAGACTATCATGGCGGTCCCTACATTCTCCAAGCTCTATGACCATAGTATTACATAAGTGGCTTTCTAAGGAGCTAGAGAGTTAACATCTTAGGGATAGAGTGCAAGTCGATTTTCATCTGGACTACCAAATGATTAATCACACATTCACACTCCGATCCATTATTGAGGAGGGCTGACATCACTCTAGGAAAGTTTATAGTTGCTTTGTAGACTTTCAAAAAGCATTTGACACAGTGTCGAGGGAAGCATTATTCCAGAGACTCCGTGACATTAGCATATCTGAGATTCTTCTAGCATCCATCATGAGACTGTACAAGTCAGTTTTGGGATGCCTTAGTATGGCACATGTCCTTTCTGACTTCATCTAGAGCACCATTGGGGTTAAGCAAGTGTGCCCCCTCTCGTCTTTCCTCCACAAACACATCCAAGAGGGTGATGGTTTCCTTCTACATCAAGTATTGATATCCCTTCTTCTCTTTGCAAATGACTTGGTGTTATTGGTCTCTACTCCTGAGGGCCTACAGAGATAGATTGACACCTTAGACAACTTTTGTGACCTTCGATAGTTGACAGTCAACCTAAGTAAAACCAAGGTTATGGTCTTCAGTGCATCGAAGGGATCTCTTACAGACCTACATTTTTACTTCTAGGGGGAAGAGATCAAGATCACCACATCTTACATTTACTTGGGCAACTCATGGGGCCACATATTGGCATGCGACAAGCCTTCCAGCCTCAGCCCAACAAAGGATATGGTTTCGTAGAACTTATCGAGAAACAATGCTTTTAGAACCAATTTTAGGACATCTCGTCCAGACTCTATCTCATGGAGGCGATTATTAAACCCCATGGTTCTCTATACTTCTGAAATTTGGGGATTGAGCTTGATACAGATAGACTGGGCACCGACAAAGAGTTCAAACCTGCTTCTCAAGCACATCATTCGATGCAAGCATGTTGTTTCGCAACCCATTATCCAGGCAGAGTTCGACGTCCACCCTTTCTTCCTTGAGGTCATCTTTCGTTTAGTCACTTTCCTTTATAAGGTCATATATTTCAAAGACTCCCACCTCTGAGAGTGAGAATTACCCCTACCTTGCACTTTGCTCCTCATAGGCTCTTACTTCATATTACCGCACAATTTGTGCACATGGTTGGTTCTCAGAGGCATCTCAGCTTCTCTAGTAAGTGAGAATATCTCCAAAGCACCTTCCCCCCTTCTTTTACAATTACTGTTATGTTACGTTAGATGGTTCAACATTTATCCATTTAATCTAACAAGAATTAAATCAAGTAAAACGTGCAGAAGAGACAAAAGACCAAAATTATAGGTGTCAGGCACTCCCAACAAGACATGCCATGGTTTCTATAAAATCATGAAAGATTACAGAGTTACAACAAGGTGGGTGCTCCCAACCGACAACAATCCCTACACTCCCTACATGGGCACAAGCAAGCCTCGCATGCAAAAACCCCACAAATTTACATCCAAGACAAAAAGCCCACAAAACCTGAAGGCAGACTTCCCCGCTAAACTAGTGTGCGCCCCTACGGCCTGCAGCCTACTGTGACACCCAGACTTTGATTTTTCCTTAGAGCTCTTCTTTGCAACTCCCTTTCTTGATGATACCTTTGGATGAGCCTTGACACACCTTTGTATGCACTAGGCATGTCAAGGAGGTGACCCTTGCATGGTCACCCATCAAGGCACTTTTCCTTAGTGCACACGCTAACATGACTACCTTGGTCCCTTGTCGCACATGACTTGGATGACACCTGTTTGCCACTTATCTTTGTTGTCGAAGCCTTAGACATGCCCCTCAACACTCACTATTCTTGCTAATGCTCCAATCCTTTTTGCCGACGTTCCCTTGCCAATGCGCTTGCCACTCGACATGCTGGTGCAAACCCCACAAATTTACATCCAAGAGAAAATCCCAAAAAACCCGAAGGCAGAATTCCCCACTAAAATAACGTGCGCTCCTACAGCCTCCGAGCTATTGTGACACCCAAACTTTGATTTTTCCTTAGAGCTCTTCGCTGCAGCTCCCTTTCTTGATGATACCTTTGGATGAGCCTTGACACACCTGTGTATGCGCTAGGAGTTTTTGGGAGGTGACCCTTGTGTGGTCACCCATCAAGGCACTTTGCCTTAGTGCACATGCTAACATGCCTACCTTGGTCCCTTGTCACACACGAGTTGGATGACGCCCCTTGTCGACGCTCGTTTGCCATTTAGCTTCATTGTCGAAGCCTTAGATGTGCCCTTCAACACTCACTGGTCTTGCTAATGCTCCAATCCTTTTTGTTGGTGTACCATTGTTGGTCTACTTGCCACTCGACGTGCTAGTCCAAGCCCTCTATAGCCGACTGATGCTTCTTTCCACTTGTTTGCTTTGCCAAGTCACGTCGAGCGCCCACTTGCCTTGGTCATCGCCCGCTTCCTTTATGTGCCTTGTCTGAACGCCCATCCACCCGATGGTCGTGCCTTGTTGAACAAGTATTGTTGATGCTCAAGCTTGCCATGCCCAATGCCCCTTTGTGGGTGGGTCAGCGCTCATGCTGCACTCCCCATATGTCGGGTTTCCAATCCGTGCTACTCTACTATTGAACTGAGCTTTCGCTCATCATGCCACTTTTACCGTGATGCTTCATCGAGCTACCACACCGTGTCGACAGGTTCCTCAGTGGGTTATGCGCAATGTTATCGAAACCAGACCGGTCATCGAACCGGTGAAGCCCAAAATGTGAACCGGATCGGAACCGGCAAAAAACCAGGTAAAAAACTCGCTGACTAAAAAATACATAAAATATTCATATTTTGTAAAAAACATATATATTCATGTGCATACATATGAATCCAAACCATTAATATAGAAATATGTAAAGTTTCTCATATATATAGCAAATATGGGTGCAAATATCCAAAATAGCACTTAGTGCAATACATCTCTGAGGTTCTGAACCAAAGTACATTAACAAAGAGGCTCCAAAGTACATCAACAAAGTTCTATTTTCTATTTTTTTTAAATTGAGTTTCATGAGTCCCCAATCCAGACGGGCCGGTTCGGCCGATTTTGACCGGTTCTGGCTGGTTCAGTACCCGGTTTGGAAAAAAATCCAGTTTTATTAATTTTTTTTGCTGACCAGACCGACCAACCCTATAAATCCGTCAGACTGGCTGGTTTTGCCTATTCCAATCCGGTTCTGATAACACTAGTTATGCACCTGCACTTCCAAAGTGTTGTTCGACTTATCCATTGGGTCGAGCGCTTGTTCCATGGATGCACGCACTCATGCATAGCGATGGGAAACCACATGACAAACCAATACTTAGAGTAAAAATGACTAAGTGTCCTACCATCTACAGTGTAGAAGGCGTCCAAGTCAGGTTCCTTGAATGAGTGAGGTGGGACAACCAGTCGAGGAACTTAGGCTGTTACAACCTTCCTTTTCGATTTTATCCACTTGTTCTTTCATTCCCGATTGGGGATACCCCCTTCTAGGACCTAGCTTATGTAGTTTTCTCTAAGCTAGAATTTTCCTCCCCACTTCCACTATGATTCGATGGATCCAACAAGGAAACAATAAATTTTGACGTATGTTTCGAGCAATATACACTCGGCGAGAGTGGGTGGGATGTTGACAACAGTGCAAGGAGATATGTAAACCCTTGCTAGGACCATCTCCTTTAGGGACTATCTACGTTTATTTGACCGCCGCATAGAGGGCCAGAGTCTGATGGAAAACCTAATCCTTCATAAACTAGGGGAAAATCCCTCCCTTTCCATTGTCTCTGAATGATACAAAACTTTATTCCAAGCTTAGGATGTGAAAGCTGAAAACGGTTGTCTAGACTGGCTCCACAAATTCCTGGTGAAAGAGACATCCAAGAAGTCAATCCCTGGTACCAATCCATCCGCCAAACCTGCACCCAAAATGGGTGTGTATGGAAGAAACCCCTCCTACCTCCATCCAATCCCAGGACCTAGGCTCAACGTGGATAGATCTTGTGGTTAACTCTATCTAGATAACAATTGGTGTCACCCAATTCTTCTGACCTTCCAACAGGTTTGGCAAGTAATCCAATAATTCCTCCTCTGCCATCCAGAAGAACAACTAGTGAAATGTCACCAACCCCTACCAACGAAACGTCATCGATAGAAAGACAAAAAACTAATTGGTTGTATACTTACCAAAAAAATTGCACTATCATTTATTAATTTATGATAGGGCACAGTGGAATCAAACCACCAATATCCTGCTTGTAATTCAAGCGAGTTAACACCCACCCTTTAAGAATTGGGGATATGAGGAATATTAACACCCATATTTCATCATGTGTAATTCAATCTGCGAATTCCATCATTTAAACTTGCACTTCATAGTTTGCAGCAATTACAGAAATGTTCTAATCCAAGCCAATGCTTATCCACTTTCTCAGCTCCTGTAGTTACACTATCGAAACCAAATAAAAAACCAAGTAGCTAGTATAAATGATTACCATGATTTTTTATAATCCTTGGATTCGACATTGTAGGTGTAATGTCCCATTTGTGACAAGTAGGGGAATTACCTAATGAATATGCCACATAGAAATACAGGCACACTATTGGCAGGGACATGAAGTCATTAGCAAATAAAGAGGATCACTTAAGCAAGAGCAAGTGACATGTGTGGCATGCAAGGCCCAATTCAAAATGCATGCGGAATGCATCATTAAAGTTGCATGCATCCATAAGTTAAGTTGCATGTGTCATGCACAGGTCAAAAAGAATAAAAGGAAGCAAATCGGCTTCTCAAGGTATGCATTGTTATTTTCATTATTGAAATTTGGTCTTGAGAGCTCGATGAGCTTATTGGATGTTGAGGATGGAAACCCTCAACAAGTATTGGTTTCGATGGTGAAATCTATCCATCCAAGCTAAGTTCAAGGATAGATCATCCAGATCTATCACCATGCTATTATTTTAGAGAGAGCTCTTGAGCTTGAAGAGGGTTTGGAATGAAACCCTAACTGGTATTAGCTTTAGAAATTTTCTCTAGTTAATTTGAGAGAGATTCCACTCAGGATTCTCATTTGAGCTTGCATTTTAGAAAGTATTCAGCGGATTACATTGTTGGATTTTGTTGTAGAGTTGAGAGTCTAGGAGGGCGCAATTGCCAACTCAGTTAGGAGACTTTTCAGGGAGGGTGCATCTGTCTAGAAATTCCAGTGTTTTGTTGAGGAGGAAATAGGAGGTGCAGGAGTCTAAGAGGCTGTAAAATTCCCTTCAAGGCTGGGATTTTATGTTGATAGTTCTATTTCCTCATCTGGGCCAAATATCTTCATCACAGGATGAGATTCCTTGTTAGAAGGGCTGAGTTTGATTAATGGGTGCTGCATATTGCCAGTGGGTCCACTTCCTTGTTGGTGGTTGCATATAAACCATTGGAATAGTTGAATATATATTCCACAAGGCACATGACTGTGTTATTTATCTTCAGGGTCAATTCTATTTCTTTTGGCCAAATACTCTTAACTAGAGCTATGTATTGGTTAGAGAGTTGGAGTTTCACCTTCCTTGAAAAGCTAGGTGGACTTTGGTGAGGATGCAGGTCTCTGAAAAGGGCATTTCCTTGCTTTTGTTCTTAAACATCTTAATGAAAGACGTTTTGTAGATTAACACACCAGCTGGGCTCACTTAGAAAAAGGTATCATCCACTGTGCAGCAAGTATACCAATATGGGAACCAAACGCCATTTCCAGGCATACAAGAAATTTGGTATATTCACTAGAAATCTGCTATTAATTTATTGATTCATCTCTTGATTGAAGAAACGTTGTATTCAAGTTTATTGTGAATGTTAGCATTGATATTCATGTCTTAAATGCTGCTGGTATTTTTTCTAGTAAGGAACAACAAATATATATATGATTTGGGTTGTGCAATCCTTTGATGATTGATGCATTATATCCTCTTGAGAATCTGTTGTTCGTAAATGTCATTTGGCACGTTTGTTCACAAAGTATTTCTATGTATTCAACATACAAACTACATCTCTAAACTGGAAAACCTAGGAAGGAAACTATGAAGTGTTTGATAAAAGTCACCAACCAAAGAGACACTATAATATACAACTAGTGAAGAGAAAAAAAGTTAAGGGCATATTTAGGAAGGGATATTACAGCAAGTGTGCTATGCAATTTTTCCAAGGGCAATTCCTAGCAGGCTTATACTTTTAAAATGTATGGCATACTTGCATAGTGAGAATCAACCAGGATAGTTCTCTCCTTTAAAAAATGTTCAAGGATGAACTGTCAAAATTCTTAGTAAATATCTAGTAATTGATCTAATAAATACATAAGATATTAGAATGTAGCCAAAATAGGTCAACACAGTTAAAATAAGAGAAAAAATAAAGAAAATAGTTAACATTTATGACTTGAGTTAATTAGAGCAGCCAATTTGACTCATTTTTTTAGTTAACTATTACCTTTAGTACCCTCTAAATCCATCCCATATCTAATAGGTTTGATCTCCTGTAGTATTTTTATCATATAATTCATAATCTGCCAACTGAAATCAAAACTTTTAAAAATTAGTCTCTCTTCAAAATGGATAAAATCACCCTGTACAAATAGGCTCTCCACATGCTCTCTTCTTTCTTCACTTTGTTGCACGTAGCATAGTGTAGATTTTTGAAGAATCTAGTACATAATGGGTCTATCAAGGCTAGTACATATTTATATACAATATGAATAGTGAAATATACATGATAAAAGGCAACCAAAAAAGCAACTCTAATACTTGTAAGGTCTTACTACATTATATATTGATTTAAGTTTTGGAAGTTGTGTCAAGGAAACGGCTAAAAGAGAAATGAGGCACTGACATCAAAGTGCAACAAGAGTAGCATATGCACAAGAATTAACATAAAGTAATGAGATTTCAGAAATTCTAAAAGCATAATGCTAGTGTACCTCCAAAATGTGTTTAGAATGCACATGCTACTTTCAAAGTGAGATATTTCTTGATATGCTCATATTAATATACTAAATATTTTAATAGATATTTCTATTTTGGTGTAGATTTCATTTCTCTTCTCCACTTCACTTTACTTTCTTTTCTGTGTATTGCCTTTTGTAGTAGACAGTTTGGTACACCTGTTTTGTAACAACATCATTGTATTCAATATTCCCATTGACCTACTTTTGTGGCCATTATCAGTATGGTTTTCACTTGCTTAAATAGTTTGTTCACTTCAATTTTGTGTCTCTAGAGAAGTACATAGAGGGATATAAGCAAGCCTACTCCCTCTCTACTTGGGAAGGATGTTGATTTCTCTGTTACAGTATTTTTTATAGTTTAATAGACTTTACATCCATTAGAAATGATGATTGCTTGGCACTGATTATATCAATAGAACTTTGGGTGTTGACCCTCTATCTAAAGTCTATGTACCATGGAATTGTTCTACTTTAAACAATTTTTATGGTGGAATGGAACTTTATCAAAGCTGGAGTTTATTTGTGAAGAGTTTATATTAATTAAAGTTAAGAGGTACTATTCGAGATTTTAATATGTGCTCAGCTTATCAAATAATATATTTTTTACTACAAAACATGCATATTTAAATTTAAATTTCTTATAATATTTTTTTTACTGCAAAATATGCATATTTAAATTTAAGTTTCATAACTTGATAGCTGAAGATGAATTTTATGCTTCATGTATATCTTTCAGAGTTCAACACTAAAATAAAGATATTAAGAATAAAAATATGATAGCATATAAAGAGATAAAGAATGAAAATATGATGTAAAATTGACGCTCTGCCCTGAAGGTCGACGGCAGCTGAGACTCTGCTGGTGTTTTGTGACGGGTCCTTCAAGGGCTGCGACTGCAAGGCCTCTGGCTTGGAGTTCGATCTACTGATTCCAAATCAAAGGGAATATTGCTGGGTCCAAGCCTGTCCTCACGCAGGCTCATGTGCTGAGTGGTTGGCATGGATTGTTGGTGGGGCAGTCCGATGGTGACTGGGGTGCGAGATTCACCCCATGAACTACGCTTGGATGCCTTTGACCAATTAATTGCCTCTCAGAATAGGATATTGGGTAAAGGAGACCCTCCGAAGTTTGTCAAAAGAATTGAAGATGTGCCGGAATTTTCCCTTCCTCCGGAAGAAACTATTCAGGTTGTTGTTTCCCTGGTAGATCGAGCCCTGATCGGGAAATTCATGAGGCTTTGGCCCTCACTAAAAACTACTGATAGCTGGGTCCAAAGAAACTGGAGACCCCTAATATCCAAAAATGTTGCATCATACTCTGTCGGAAGGGTTTACTTTCTGCTCGACTTTGAATCCAAGGAAGTCAAATATTTAATTTTTAGGAATGGGCCCTATTTCAAGGGGTCACGGGGTCTTTATCTTAATGGGTGGACTCCGGACTTCGACCCCGAGGCTAACACCCCCAAAGTTGTACCAGTCTGGGTTAGACTCCCTAACCTCCCTATGCAGTGCTGGAATCCTAAATCTCTCCATGCTATAGGAATCGTCTTGGGGAAACACATTGACATGGTTGGCCCAAAGGACCAATACGCTTGCGCATGCATATGCGCTGAGGTTGATCTTGAATCTGGATTTCCAGAAGCTATAAAATTAATAGTGAGGAATTGGTCCCACTTCCAAAAGCTCGACTATGAACAATTCCCTTTCAAGTGCAGAGGTTGCCATGAATACGGGCACTTCATCCATAATTTCCCTAAAAATCCAGAAATCCAATAGGACAAGGTGGAAGGATGGCATAGGGTGAATAGATCTAAACCTAAAAATCAAGCGTGTGTGGCTCCTAAGAAGGGTGAGGGGAATAAAGAAGCTAGAGTTATCCCTCTTGAAGGATCTCAAGAAACCTCCAAGACTAAAGAAACTAATGAAGCAAGGGATGACTCCAATGAAGACGAAGAGAAATATAGTAATGGAGACAGTAAGGAATCTGAAGCAGTCCTATCAGATCATCAAGTGAAAGATCAAGATGAATGTGCAGTAGTGATAAAAGAAGGAGAAAACATGGGGAAATCAGAGGAAGAATCTGAATCCGAAGAAGAAGAAGAGGAGGAAGGGGAAATAGAACTGACTACCCCAAGAATGACTAAAACCAAAGGAAGGAAATCCAAGAAAGAAGTAAGGGAACAAGCTACCTACAAACATAAGCTACAAGGCTCCCAAATAACCCTAGAAAAGCTGCTGAAAAACACAAGAAACACCCGCCAGCATGGGCATGCCCAGAAAGGGATGCCTACGGCCACTAAAAGTAAGTAATGAAGGTCCTCTCCTGGAACTGTAGAGGTCTCAGTAGCAAAAGCAAGGAAGAAGCTATGATAGATTTAATTTATTTACATCAACTGGGCATCTTTCTAGTCCAGGAGACTAAGATGGAGGAAGCCGCATTTCTTCATGTAAGTCTGAAATTTTGGAAAAAAAGAGGTAAAGCTACAATTAGTTCAAGGGGCACATCCGGAGGCATTGGAACTCTGTGGGATGACAAGAAATTTGAGGCTGTTGACATCAAGTACAGCTCTTGTTGGATCCTCACCCTGCTGAGGCAAAAAGACACTAACACTCTGGTAAGAATTTTCAATATATATGCACCCAATTCTTATGCTGATTTTTTTTTTTTGTTGGAACCTCCTTCGTAAGGAAAGGAGTAACTTGCAAGGAAATGTAATCCTTGTGGGGGATCTAAATGTCATCCTCAGCCAAGATGAAAAAAGAGGGGGCTCCCTGGTCAAAGACCCCATCAGAGAAATTGTTGATGAGACCATTTTGGAATGGGATGTCATGGATGTTAAGCCCTCTATAGGAAAATATACTTGGAATAATAAGAGGATCGATTCCTGGTCCAGGACACTTTCCTCCTACCTGGTATGAATTTGTCATAAAAAATCTTACTGTTTGGAGGATCGAATCACAAGCCTATTATCCTTAAGCCGGTGAAGGATAAAAATATGGGACCTTTCAGATTCAAACCTATGTGGGCCAACCATCCTGAGTTTCTAAAGATTGTTGTTGATTCTTGTTCTTCCCCGATTATAGGGTCCCCCTTCTTTGTATGGGAGGAGAAATTGAGATGCATTAAGAAAGCTCTAAGAGAAGTTGATCCCCTCTCCAAATTATAAAAAAATGCAAGCTGTCCTTGCATTGGAGATCCATGAGGCCGGCGTGGAGGATAGAACCATGGACTACATTGATATTCAAATGGAGATTAAGTTGCAATCGGACCTCCACACTGCATGCAGACAAGAATCTGAGTGGTGGAGGCAAAAATCAAGATGCAAATGGCTGAATGATGGAGACAGGAACACCGGCTTCTTCCACAAGCAGGCCAACACTAGAAATTTTTTCAATTGTGTGATTGAGATCCAGGCTCATGACAGGTTAATCAACAAGTTTGAAGACATCAAATCTGAAGCGACTAGGCACTTCAGTGACTTGTTCACTTCCTATCACTGAAGACGTCGAGCTCCTGAGCCTTGTTCCTAGAGCAATAAAAATAGCGATAATGATACACTGAAACAGAGGATCACGTTGGATGAAATCAAGAAGGCCGTCGATGGTATGGAGGACAATAGAGCTCTGAACCCCGATGGGTATAATGCCAATTTCATAAAAATTTGCTGGGACATTATTAAAAATGACTTACTCAAAATGGTCAGTATCCCAAAGGTGTAGCACAATTGGAGGCAGCACGAATTCTTCCTTTCCGGATCTCATCCCCAAAGAGAAGGAAGCTAGATCATTTGACAGGTTCCGACCTATATCCTTGTGCAACATAGGATATAAAATTATCACTAAGATTATGGCCAGTAGATTAAAACATATCCTGCCTTACCTAATTCCAGAGAACCAAGGTGGATTCGTAAAAGGCAGGAAGATTTGGGATAATATTATTTTAGTTCAAGAGGCTATACATTCTAGTCTAAAGAATGGTGACAAAGGAATGGTAGTGAAACTTGACTTAGCAAATGATTTCGATAGAGTCAGCCACCCATTTCTCTTCTAGGTAATGAGGAGATTTGGATTCGCTCCAGAATTTATATCATGGGTCAAGGCCTATATTAGCAAGCCATGGATAGCCTTGCTAGTCAACGTAAGAGCTGCCCCCTTATTTCAAGCTTCAAAGGGTCTGAGGCAAGGATGCCTGCTTTCCCCTCTGCTTTACACCATCCAGGCTTCAGTTCTAAGTTTTCAACTAGAATATGCCAGGTAAGATCAAGAGCTATCAGGAATTAGGATGGTTAGAGGCACAAAAGATATCAATCATGCAAAATTCACGGATGATACTATCTTTCTTGGAGGAGCCAGTCAGATAATAGCTTGTCGTTTCAAGAATGAAATGAACCGTTACTATCACGCCTTCGGAAGCAAAATCAATTTAAGGAAGAGTCAGATCTATGGATGGAATATAAATCCTAGGGAAATGTTAGATATTACCTGGGTTCTTAATATGGATGGTGTTGTTATCTGGGA
>LPNX010914743.1:44135-63735 GCA_001517045.1 Pseudotsuga menziesii | reverse complement strand
ATCACCAATTATAAAGTACAAAATATCATAAATACACAAACACAAACATGTCATTAAACAACAAACATATCATCATCATTATCAATCATAAATATTAGTACAAAGTATTAAACATGTCATCATCATTATCAATCACAAATGTAATACAAAATATCATGAACACGCAAACACAAACATGTCATCAAACAACAAACACATCATCATAATTATCAATCACAAACAAAGTACAAAATAGCATGAATACACAAACACAAACATGTCATCAAACAACAAACACATCATCATTATCATCATCATCATATCATAATCACAAACATATCATCATCATCATCAAAATATCATCAATCACAATCACAAACAAAGTACAAAATATCATGAATACGCAAACACAAACATATCATCATTATCATATTATCATCAGTTATCAAAATATAATGAATACACAAACACAAACATGTCACCAGAGATAAAAAAAAAAACAGTATCATCATTATCAATCACAAATTGGGTACAAAATATCATGAATACACAAACTCATCATCAAATTAAAAATGTTTTTTTAATGAAAATATAATATTCCTATAATTTTATTATTAAAGAAATTAATGTTATTAATTTAAAAAATAACTGTAGTAATTTTTTTTCAAAAACTAATAAAAATATTAAACTTATGAAAATAAAAATAAAAAATAAAAAAACTTTTAAAATATTACAATTAAAAAATTTAAAACATTAAATAAAAAGACAAAAAAACAAACTACCACTTCTTAGCCCCATCATCCCACTTCTCACCCACATCCTACCCCTTCCGACCTAATGAAAGGAGCTTCTCTTAGCTTTGAGAATCAAACATTCTCTACTAACGAGGCCAACCACAGGAAGGTGGAAGCCCATTTGCGCCCCCCTCACTTCTAACCTATAAGTAGACTTACACTCATCACTCCCCAAATCCAAGCATATAAATGAAACTCAAGCAAAAAACATATCATCAATTATAGCGTACAAGATATCATGAATACACAAACACAAACACAAACTTATCATCAAACAACAAACATATCATCATCGTTATCAATCACAAATATAGTACATAATATCAAGAAGACAAACACAAACATGTCATCAGATAACAAACACACCATCATCATTAACAATCACAATCTGAGAACAAAATATCATGAATACACAAACACAAACATGTCATCAGATAACAAACACACCATCATCATTAACAATCACAATCTTAGAACAAAATGTCATGAATACACAAGCACAAACATGTCATCAAACAACAAACACATCATCATAATTATCAATCACACACAAAGTACAAAATAACATGAATACACAAACACAAACATGTCATCAAACAACAAACACAAACAAAGTACAAAATATCATGAATACACAAACACAAATATATCATCATTATCAAATTATCATCAGTTATCAAAATATAATGAATACACAAACACAAACATGTCAACAAAGCTAAAAACCAGTATCATCATTATCAATCACAAATTGGGTACAAAATATCATGAATACACAAACTCATCATAAAGTTAAAAATGTTTTTTTTTTAATAAAAATATAATATTCCTATAATTTTTTTATTAAAGAAAATTAAATCTTATTCATTTAAAAATTAACTATATTAATTTTTTTTTCAAAAACTAATAAAAATATTAAACTTAAGAAAATAAAAATAAAAATGAAAAACTTTAAAAATATTACAATTAAGAAAATTAAAACATTAAATAAAAAGACAAAAAAAAACAAACTACCACTTCCTAGCTCCCTCAGCCCACTTGTCAGCCACGTCCTACCCCTTCCGACCTAATCAAAGAAACAAACATTACATTTCAAATTTTTATAACTACCCAAAAATTATATATATATATATATATATATATATATATGAAAGGAGCTTCTCTTAGCTTCGAGAATCATACATTCTCTACTAACGAGGCCAACCATAGGAAGGTGGAAGCTCATTTGCCACCCCTCCCCTCACTTCTAACCTGTAAGCTCCCCAAACCCAACCATACAAATGAAACTCAAACAAAAAAATATCATCAATTATAGCGTACAAGATATCATGAATACACAAACACAAACACAAACTTGTCATCAAACAAAAAACATATCATCATCATTATCAATCACAAATATAGTACATAATATCAAGAAGACAAACACAAACATGTCATCAAAGAACAAACACATCATCATCATTAACAATCACAATCTGAGGACAAAATATCATGAATACACAAACTCATCATCATCATTATCAATCACAAACGTAGTGCAAAATATCATGAATAAACAAACACAAACATGCCATCAAACAAAAAACACATCATTATCATTATCTATCACAAACAAAGTACGAAATGCCATAAATACATAAACATAAACATGCCATCAAACAACAAACACATCATCATGATTATCAATTAGAAAGAGTGTCCAAAATAGCATGAATACAAACACAAACATGTCATCAAACAACCAACACATCATCATCATCGTCATCATAGCATAATCGTAAACATATCATCATCATCAAAATATCATCATTCACAATCACAAATGAAGTACAAAATATCATGAATACACAAACACAAATATATCATCATTATCAAATTATCATCAATTATTAAAATATAATGAATACACAAACACACACGTCATAAAAACAACAAACAATATCATCATCATCAATCATCAAAGTATAATGAATACACAAACACAAAATATTGAAAAAGAAAAAAGAAAAAAAAAGAAAGTGGAGAAAAGAGAGTGCACAAACCCTTAAGAATGACCATGGTTCATTCTTAAGGGCATTGAGAAGGGGATTTTTAGCCCCTTCAAAGAAAATAATATTTTTTTATTATGATATGTTTTAGAGTAATTACATAATAAATAAATAAATGTTACAATCATTTCTTGTCTTCTATCATGACCATGTAGATCTACTTCGTATGTCATGGCCATGCATGTATCTTCTTTTTGTACTCTGGAAAAATAATATCTTTCAAATTTTAGTGACAATCCATACTTAATGTAACAAAAATTGCATAAATAATTTAAATTCATCATTTAAATAAGTGACGCGGATAATTTAACAATTAAAATAATCCTCACACCTGAATTTGGTTGAAGAGAAACTCTCGTCCATAAGGAAAATCAATGTTGGACCTTGTACCTTAACTAAAACCAAAAGAAAAATAACCACTCGTTACACTTGCAACGGCCTAAGAAAACACAAAATACCATTTAGGTGATAATAGATAATTGAAAAATGCAAATATTGAACCATGGATAATAATACAAACCAAGTGAGTTAAAAAGGTACATACTTTACAGAATTGAATAATTATAATGTTTACTATGATTTTTTAATAGAATTAAGAACATTGAGATATGGACATGGCAAAAATTAATACAAAAATTGTGTTCATATTCTCCGTATGAGAGAGAGAGAGAGAGATTTGAATGTACTGAATAGGTTGAAGGATGGTTTCAAGAGTCTCAACTTAGTGAGGGAATGTTCAGATCATTTTGTAAACATATTTTATAACTCAAAAGTCAAAGGGATTAAAACAACTTATAAATGTTAAAGACAATTTAATAATAACTATAGTGGAGGTTGTTGCAGGGAGAAAAACAATTAATGTGTAAGTGGATATAGATAAAAACAATAAATATAGTACAAAAATGTGGTCTTTTAAAATGGTAATAATTAAAAATATGAACACACTTTAAGCTTGCAAAAACTCAACAAAGAATATCTAAACTGGTAGGTCCTAGAAATGAAAAATGACACTCTTTGATTAAATATCACAAATAGATTGAAGTAGCAAGGTGTTTCCATATTCAAGTGAGTATCATTGTTTGTTGTAATATGGACAATGTAGTATCATGAATATGGCATATTCGTTTTGGAATTATAGTGTTCGATGTTCATGATGACAATGACATTTCCTTTGTTGACTTTCAAGAAAACAATTAATCAAGGTTTTTGTTGGCACTAGACATCCAAGTTCACCTAGAGTGCCCTTATAAACCCTTTTCATAGGTCCACTTTAGTGCATATTTTTTAATAGGAGTATTGAGAAGCCTTCAACCCTACACTTTTTAAGAAATTTCCAATGATGTTATTGAATTAGGAGATCTAATCATGCCAAAATATTAGAGGAAGATGTTGGAGTAGACATATTAAAACTTGACTTTGGAGATGTCTTCCTTTGGGTTACAATCAATTGTCCATCTATTGAAGTAAATGCCCTTTGTTTCCATAAAATAAGGATCACTTTGGAAAATGAGATCTCGATCTTCTTTAGTTGAAAGAGGAAGGTTATGTATTATCTTCCACACATGAATAAATTGATTAGATCCTTGATTAGAGGGTACCAAAATTATTCTAGATGCTTGTATATAGACTAGTTGTCCCATAAAATTTCTAATCAATTCTTTTTCTAAAAAAATGAATGTTTTATGCCTTAGGGTTGAGGTGGAGATTTTGTCTTTGGGATCTTAGAAGCTTTCTTCAAAAACAATATGTTTGAGATTTTGTCTGAGGACATTTCTTTGTTGTAGACTCAATAATAGTTTAGAATTTATCTACTTATCTAGCAAAAATATTTCCAAAGTTAGGGTGGTCCACTTTCGTTAGAGAGGAGATTATCCATGCATCCTTTGCAAATAAGATAATAACTCAATAGTTGCATGGCATAGGATGGTAAATAGTCTGAAATAATAAATATTGTGTTTTATCACTCCCTATACATGCAACTTCTCCACTGGTTCCATGACTAAATCCATGTGGCACATCATGGTTGGGCTAGAGGAATGACAGTCAATGTTACAAAGAACGTCTTCATAAAAAATGCTTTGAGTTCTTATGTCTAAATCAAGACATTTTTTGAAAGGTTAAAAGTAGTATTGTCTAGTTCTAAGTTTCAAAGGTTAAATATAGGAAATAGGGGGGTTATTTTGTGAGTACAACTATGTGGAAGATTCAGATAGTTGAGGTTGGTGACTGCACTGAAAAGTGCATGCTACAACTTAGGTTGACAAATAACATGCCACAAATAATGAAATACCAATACTAATAATATAAATGAATTAAGAAAAATTAAAATTTAAAAATAATTCTAGATCCATAGTAACCTTATTCTATTAAAAGGGTCGAAGGGATAGATCTCACATTTTTGAATCCTCAAAAATGTTTGTATTTAAAGGGATTTGATCCATGTTAACTCTTATAGATTCATGGATGCAAACATAATGTCTTGAAACTAAAGAAAGATTTCTATTTCAATTGATTTAATAATTCTTTATGCTTGATTGATGTAGGTTCAAGGTATATCTAATTTATTAATTTTCAAAAAGCCAGAAAATATTAGGGAAGAGATGTCATTGAAGAAAATAAGACGTGATGAAGTAGTAATTTCAATGAGAATTAACTAGTAGAAATATTACTACGACTCAGAGGCTTTGTGTTATGGTTGATTTCTAAGGCTCGGCTAGGGCTCCTTGAGACTCATCTAGCTCAAGGTTTAGAGGAGGCAATCACTTCTTTGCAAGACGGAAGTCTTGCTTGACGTCTGAATGGTGCTTCCTAAGGTAGGCTAGGGTTTCATCATGAGGCCTTCAGTATTTTTCTCCCTATGGGCATGCTGAGGTCGCCATGGTGTCCAACAAGAGCAGGTCAGTGACACCCTCTGCTTTCCCCCTTCTTGAAATCGAGGCCTTTACCTGACTGAATTTTGCAAATGGAAAGAAAGCAACAAGGAAGGAGCTGCCAAAATTTGTCAAGAAGCTTGAGGAGATACTAGAAGTGACCCTCCCTCAGGAATACATAATCAGAGTTTCTCTCTCCCTTGTTGATCAAGCTCTGATCGGTCAATTCACAGGGTTGTGGCCTACTCTGAAAGCCACAGAGGGATGGGTCTAGAGGAATTGGAGACCTTTGATCTCCCAAAATGTGGCTTCATACTCACTTGGAAGAGGGTAGTTCTTGTTCGACTTTCAATCCAAAGATGATAGGGACCTAATCTTTAGGATGGTCCTTACTTCATGGGGCCACAAGGGATCTACCTGAATCGTTGGAACCTTGACTTTGATCCAACAAGAGATATCCCCACAACAGTCCTTGTATAGGTCTGGTTGCCAAACCTCCCAACGCACTGCTTGAATCCAGAAGCTATGAAATCAATCAGGAACGTCCTCGACAGATTTATTGATACAACGAACCCCATGGATCAGTACGCCTGTGCACGTATATGCATAGAGGTAGATCTGGAAGCCAGACTGCCTGAAGCAATCAACTAACAGTTGGAGCCTGATCTGACTTCCATAAATTGAACTACGAATAACTACCTTTCAAGTGTAGATTTTGTCATGAATATGGCCACTTCCATGGAAATCACCCGAAAAACCAAGAAGCTCAACTAGAAAAGGAAAAGGATGAAGGATGGAAAGCCGCCAAGAAGTATAAAAATAATCCTAAATCTAGTCAAGGGCCTCATAGAGAGGGAAAAAATCCAGATACTGTCAAAACTACTCCAACCCCCCCTCCAAACAAGTCATCTGAGCAAGCCCCCTTTAAGGCCAATGATAATAGCTTTAGTATTCTTCAAGGCCCCAAGGAGAATGAAGCTCATGCAGCCTCAATAAATGGTTCAGAACCTCTTGTGGCGGGTTAGCGAGAGTTAGCCTTTGAACCAAAGGAAATGGGAACTCAGACGGAGGCATTCATTGAATCCAAATTAGAAGAATAAGAAGAAGGGGAACTAGAGAAGTCACAGTCGGGCAAGAAGAAATCTACTCACAGAAGAAAATTAGCTAAAGAACAATGGGAGAAGGTTACCTACAAGGACAAGCTACAAGGATCCCAACAAAACATTGAAAGGCTCCTAAGGAACCCTCAAAACTCCAGGCAATTAGGGCCACCCCCAAAAAGGGTCTCGCCTTTCACCAAAGGTAAGTAATGAAGGTTCTCTCCTAGAATTGTAGGGGATTGGGTAGTAGAAGCGAAGAAGAAGAAATGAAATACTTTCTAAGAATTTATCATCCTTATCTGCTACTAATCTAGGAGACCAAAATGGAGGAAAGGACTTTCCTCCATTTCACTTCAGATTTCTGGAAAAAAAGGAAAAGGCATCGTAGTCAACTCTAAAGGAGCATCCAGAGGTTTAGGTACCCTCTAGGATGCTTCGTTGTATGAATTAGTTGAAACCCAGACCTGTACTCATTCTATATTTACATGGCTTCTTCAAAAAGCAACAGGAATTCAGGTATGTCTCTTTAATTTGTATGTTATTTTTCTTTTGTCGAAAAAAAAAAATATTGTTGAACTCACCTTCGGGAAGTTAGTAATAGTATTATCATGGACAACATCATCTTAATAGGTGATCTAAATTTCATCTCAAATCAATCTAAAAAAAAAGGGGAGGTACTACTGTCAGTGACCCCATCTAAGAACAAGTTGATGAGCTTATTCTATACTTGGAGCTGGAAGATATAGGCCCCTCTAATGGAAAATACACTTGGACCAATAAAAGGATAGGCCCAAGGCATATAGCTGCCATACTAGATAGATTCCTAGTCCAAGAATCGTTCCTGTTGCTAGGACTGAATCCTTCATCTAGAATCCTAACTTTTGGAGGCTCGGTTCATAAGCCAATATTCTTAGAGATATAAAAAGGAATCAAGCCTGGGTCCTATCCCCTTCTGCTTCATCTCTCTTTGGACCTCCTAAAAGGATTTCTTGGAAGTATTCAATAATGCGTGGTTATACCCGGTTACCAGCTCGACATTTTAAATATGGGAGGAAAAGCTCTGCAAAGTTAAAAAGACCCTCAAAATCTAGTTCAAATCCATTCCCACCCCAGCTCAACAAAGGCAGGATGCCCAAAATCAGCTGAAATACCATCAAGAGATTCTAGAATTTGCTCCTATTACCAAAGAGATGCTTGACAAAGAAGTATCCCTTCATCAGTCCTTGCACTCAAGCTGTTGTCAAGAAGAAGAATTATGGAGGCAAAAATCTCAAAGCTTATGGCTCAAAGTGGGAGATCGAAATACAACTTATTTCCAAAAGCATGCCGAAGCTAGGAAACAATTCAAAGCAGTCCAAGAGATTCAAGATCAAGGACACATGATCACAAGGTTTGAAAAAATTAAAGAAGAGGCAACCAGACATTTTAGCTCCATCTATACTGAGGATTGTACAATTCATCCCTGAGAGATTTATGACTGGATCTAGTTCCCACCTTATTGCAACGAACAGATAATATCAACTTGTGCAAACCCATAAAGTTGGAAGAACTAAACGCAGTGGTAGAGGATATGGAGGAGGACAAAGCTCCATGCCTAGACAGTTTTAGCACAAGATTTATAACCTATTGCTGGGACATCATCCACAAACCTTTTCAAAATGGTGCTGAAATCAAAAAATTGTAACAAGATCGGAGGGAGTACCAACTCTACCTCCCTAGCCCTCAATCCAAAGGAAAAAGACGCGACCACCTTTGACAGATTTCGACCCATTTCTTTATGCAATATTGGTTACAAAATCATCACCAAAATAATGGCCACTCGGATAAAAGGCATTCTCCATAAAATCATTCTAGTAAACCAAGGAGGATTCATTGAAGGACAAAAAATATGGGACAACATCATCCTGGTTCAGGAGGCAATCCATTCATGTCTTTGAAATCATGTATGAGCTATGGTGGTAAAAATTGATATCGCCGACGCATTTGACAGAGTTAGGCATGCATTTCTTCTCCATGTCATGAGGAAATTTGGTTTCGACCCTGCCTTCATCCGGTGGGTTAAATCCTACATCAGTGAACCTTGGATAGCTCCACTCATCAATGGACGAGTGGCGGGAATTTTCAAAACCTATAGAGGTCTGTGGCAAGGATTCCCCCTCTCCTATATAATTTGATTCAAGCAGTAGTGCTAAGCTTTCAGTTAGATCGAGCAAGGAAAGACCAGGAACTCATAGGTGTAAGAATGGCCCAAGGAGTTAAGAACATAAACCATGCCCAGTTCATTGATGACACCATCCTTCTGGGAGGCACAAGTAATAATTCAAATAGGCGGTTTAAAGCAATGCTTGACTCTTACTACAAGGTCTCAGTCAACTTCCTAAATTAGAGGAAAAGTCAGATCTATAGTTGGAACATCAACCCAAGAGAAATGATTAATATATCTTGAATCCTTGGGATCGAGGGGACCACCCTTTGAGATTCATTTTTAATTATCTTGGTTTTTGTATCTTTAGAGTCTCCCCAAAATCAAATGCCTTGATTCTGTTGGTGGAAAAATTCAAGAAGAGAATCCTCACATGGAGGTTCGTCTGGCTCAACTTGGAATTGAAAAGTGATTCTCATCAAATTAGTTCTGTGCAGCCTTCCTATTAATCAATGCTACCTCCTGTTAGCCCCCACTAAAATCCCGTCTTTGATCGACAACCTGCTCCATAATTTCCTTTGACAAGGTGGGAAAAGTGGCGAGGGGAAAATTTTTGCTCTCGTCTGTTGGAAAAAGATAAAAAAGTCCACTTGGAAGGGAGGGCTTTAGAACTGGGACTTAAAATACCAAAATTTAGTGATGGGATCCAAGCTCTTTTGGAACATAATTGTCGATAAGAACTCCTAGAGTAGTAAAGTCCTCATAATAAAGTACTTCTTAGGTTCCCATCTGCGTTGTATGGATAACGAATCCAAGGTCAGGAAAGGATCTCCTATCTTCTCCTTATGCAACAAATCTCTCCCAAATTTTAGAGCTGAATTAATTGGATTCTAGGAAATGGGAAGCATATCAATATTTGGAAGGACCCCATCATGGGGAACCCTTCCTTATCTACAGCACCAAGACTTCAGAACTTACGAAATTGGATGGAAGGCCAAGGCCTGGAAACTCTCTGGGCCATTTCTTCTTGGAGCCCTCACCCTTAATCCTAGTAGAAATGGAATATCCCTGACTGACCACTCCACCTGTTAGAGGAAAAATTTGCGTTTGTCTCCCTTCTGCAGGGCTCAACATCCTTATCAAAAGTCTCAAAAGATAAAAAGAGGTTGGAGAGTAAAGTCAAGCTTGTACACTGCAGCTCAAGGCTACCATCTCTTCTCTGCTATTCCAAATGTCTGTGATATGTTTGTCTGGACCCTAGCTCATGAGAGTGTCCTCATAGGTGATAATCTAGAAAAACGAGGCTTCATCAGTCCTTTCTAATACCCCCTATGCTGAGAAAGAAAAGAAACCACAGTGCACTTGTTCTTAAATTGCCCCTTCGTGGTGGAAATCTGGGACTGGATAACAACCCCATGGTTTGAAATCATAGACCTTCCAGCTCCTGGGACCTTGTCTTCCCGGGTCCTCTCTAGCAAAAACCTAGGCTCAATTTCAGTTGGTTGACTCTTTCCAAATTTATAATCTGGAAAATATGTTTGGAAAGGAACCAACACATTTTTAAAGGAATTGCACAAAGCACTGCCCAAAAACAAGATCCCTTTAAACCCGGAAGAATCATACTGGTTATAATCCTTCATACTCTCTGAAGCCATCCCAAACCCAGTCATTCGGTAGCATGAAATGTGAGAGTTAAGGATGGATTTGACTAAGTTTGACATCAGGAGGAAGGAGAGGAGACTCTTAAAACTATTTTTCGATGGAGCATCAAAAGGAAACCTAGGGGCGGAAGGAGGGGGAGGGGTAATCATCAACCCCGAGGAACACAAGGAAATCACCTGCTCTTGGAGCATCGGCTTCGGTACAAACAATCAGGTAGAACCATATGGATCACTGCAAGGATTGAAGCAAATTCATATTCTAAAGGGAAACAAAGCACTGATTTTCGGAGATTCTAGGCTAATCATTCAAGCAATGATTGTCCCAACCCAAATCTCCGACCCAAAGCTAGTACAAATTCTGCAAAGGATCAAGCTACTCTCCTACTCCTTTCAAAGTCTACAATATTTTCATATTCTTCGAGAGTTGAAAAAAATAATAGGTGATTAAACTAGGCCACTAGATGAATAAACATCTCTCTCAAGCTTGGGTCAGCCAAAATGTTAAAAACAACATAATCAATGAAAATATCGTCACCACCTTAGTCTTACAAGCCATAAAAACCTTTAAAGAGTAAAAAAATTTCTCACCCTGCAAAAACCAGAAGAAACATAGTATCAAACCCCGCCAACAACTCGTGCACTGATCAACTCCACAATTCAAAGGAAATGTTGTTTTTAAATTAAAGAAATACGCAAATCGATAACATCTTCTGCTCAACATATTAAGCGATTAAAATATTATTATATTACAATAATTCACTCACCTTTCAAAATATAATAAGTTTTTCAAGTTTTTCATTCCGATACCTACATCCAGATGTTTTAGATCATGTTAGCCTCATGTTTTAGGTATCATTGGATACCTACATCTAGATTCTACAGTTCTTGTTGTACATATAACTATTCAACCAGCAAGGAAACTCAACGAGATCGGTAAATCAGTGATAACAGGCGGGCATTGTGAAAAGACATGTTCTCTTTTCATTTCCAAGATCTTAAGCTATCGTAAAAAAAAACATATAGAATCTCATATGGGTAGTGTCTATGACCTACTTCCGTATAACAACAATGGTCGGTCTCACTAGAATTTAGCACTAAAAATTGGAGGTTTTGATTTTTAGACGGGTTAATGGGGAGTTAGGTTTTTAAATTGATTCTGGCCTTGAATGTAAATAGATTCAAAGGCAACTGCACAAGCCTTCCTTATTATTGTCACACAAATGCCTCTTGGTATGTCTCTGCATAGACATGAATAAATTTATGGCTGGACTAAGACCAATCTGTCACTTCTGTGAGCAAGGGAATAAAGGATTTGTAGTCCTACCAATGACAAATATGCCTGTAGCAAAGTCCCCAAGGATGGATCTAGTTTAATATCCCCTCCCTTTTCTCGGTTCCAGATGCCTTACAAGATTGAACACCACGCTGGAGCAAATTCTTTCTACCTTAGCAACTTGGATGGAGAAAAGATGTAACTGCCTGTAAAATGGAAAATTCTAAAGATGTACAACCTAGATGGCATTTGATGCCATTACCAGATTAGTAGAATAGGATAAATAAGCTCTCTTGAGTAGCCGAATGACCCATCCACATAAGTAATTCAAAAGGTCATGCTACCGGGGATGGGTGACCAGTTCCATTTGGAGACGTACGGTCACAAAGGAATTGTTTCACTTGTTTTTATGTGAAGGACATTTTGAAAGAAAATGAAGTTGAAACATTTGAAAGAGAAAAGAGAGAACCAAACTGCTAGATGTGAGAAATCTAGACCCCTTTTCTATACTAGAGAGTTTCAAAACTTCGGAGGTCTACATATTTCAGTGACAAAACAGCATTTATTCAGAAACAAGAATGGAACTGGGTGAGAGGGAAAGTCTCTTATCGACGTAATAAAAACTAGTAGTATTATTTTAATAACAAACCAACCAAGAGGGAAGCGCTATCTCTGAAACCAACCAAGATGCCATTAACATTTAGTCATATCCTATTTATTATCTACGATGCCCCGTTAGTGGAGTACTAGGCCCTAAAATCAAGAGGTAGTGTGTAGTATATAAGTCTGCCGCTTCGGTATTTGGTAAGGTGGGCTCGAGATCATAGAAACTTTATGACTCCAGATGTGGGGTTTGGTATTTGAAATGAATTGGAAATGGGGATAGCCATATGAACTATTGAAATTTGAAATAACACTACCCTCTATAGTGTGTCAGATCGTCGGTAATAGTGCATGCCCCAATCTTCTTATCTAACAGGCTGGCTAAGGATAATAAAGCAGGGCTTTGGTTGCTTTGCTGCAGTAGCCAGAACTTTTGTTTCCCAGTGGCATTCAGTTTTCATTTATCAGTGGTTCACATGAAATTCAGTTTTCATTAGTTTATCAGAGGGATTATACTCTTTTCTTATATATTCACAAAGGAGGTAACTTCACTTCCCTATTGGCATTAGAAGAAAAACCATCTTAGGTTTCTATTCCTCCTCCCAAAAAAACTAGCTCGACCAGTGAAGGCTTGAATCATTGGGTTCATATCTTTCGAAACTATGCCTCCCATATTAGTAAAGGTGGGCATCACTCCAATGGTCACCCTGTATTAAGGGTTGGTTTAGAATCTTGGAATTTGGTTTATGCCACTTTGGCTGAGAAGGGTAAGCAGAAAGTCAAATTGGAGGAAGAAATGGTCAAGTGTTCGTGGGATAAATTCCTATTGTGAATCTGTTTGTACAATTTCAGAATTTTAGAATAAAATCAGTTGTCCTACCATCAGACTATTATCAGATAGACTCTGTTTGGGTAAATTCCAAAATTTTTATTTTATCAGACAAACTCTGTTTGGGTAAATTCAAAAATTTTAAATAAAATAATTTCAATAAGACGGAATACATATAAAAATGAAGAACAAGTTGGTGTTAGGTACTTCAATGGTTAGCTTTTCTAGTTCCAACTAGTGGTTCTGATGGTAAAACTGCATTCTATAGAGGAAATGGAGAGATCATAAGGAACAAAAGAAGGTATAAATGAACATTGCTCCTTGGCAAAAAAATGAATGTGCCAAAGGCGAAATGAAAAATGACGTGACTCGTAAATTTATGAGGAAGGTTTTTCATTTGATTCAAGTATAGGTTTGCCCCAAGGGTGTCAAAATATTTTTCAGTTTGATGATGGAATTAGCATGTGGGGTAGGAGATATACATTATCATCATATTTTATATGAGCCCTGCTTAATTGCTCTCAAGGGCTTTGGAAATCACGAGGAAGATGGATGAAGCCCCAAGTTGCGCTGGGTAAAGGAACATAACACATTGGAGGAAGTGATGAAGAATATAATCCTAATGACACCGAGGAACTAGTAGTCATCTAAAGTCGAGAGAAAATATCTAGAATCGCATTTGTTACATGTATTTTGTTGAAAATGTTGCATATATTAGTCTATAAATCATGATACATGTACACCAAGATTGTGGAATCTTGGGGCCAAAAGTTGGTCAAACAAGGTTGGGGAATAGTGTCTCAAGAGTCGGAGTTTAGTAAGGGATTCTAGAGCAGCCAAGGAAAATATTTTAAAGGACTCGATCCTTGTCAATGTAATAGTTAAAGTTTGTTTGAAATGTTAGGAATTTCTAGGATCTTAGGAGTAAGGCAAGAATTTGTTAACAAATGTTAGCAGCACGTAGCAGCTGAGTCACAAATGTAAAACAAATTCAAATTGGATTTGTAACCTTGAATGGTGGATTTGAAACCAATTCCATTTTGTATTTAAGTCCAGTATAACTCATTGGTAAGGTATCCTAGGGGGAATAGCTTGCATAACTTTTGATAGCTTGCACAGCTTGGAGGCTGGTATAAGCTTGAATAGTTTGAAGAGATCAAAGAGGGAGGCTTGGAACAGACGGTTCCTTGAGAAAACAATAGAGACCAAATGTGTGGCTAACGTTCTCTGTACGAAGTTGATCTAGTAAGTCAAGCTTGAGAGGTTAACAAATTCGTAAGTCAATCTTGAGAGGTTAATTGAAGGAATAATAGTGAATTCATATATTTAGGTTTATATTGTGTGCAATGTGAATGGGATTGATGAATTATGTGTATAGCTCTATGGTAATTAGTATATTGTTATTTCGGTTTCAATCACCAGAGATAGCTTAACATATATTGTGGCTAACTGATATATTTCATTCACGTAGTTTCAACCAATGTTGAATCAATTGAATTGCATAAAATGGATAGTAACATCGAGTACTGGAAGGCATAGGTAGCAAGTCTATGAGTGAGGGTAAATATGCAATTTCCAGGACATAGACAGAGATAGAATTGATCTCTGGGTGGTTTTTGAAAATGTTGGCTGGATAGAATCTGTGTGTGAGATTCCAACCCCACGAATCGATCTTCAATCTGTTAGTAATGCACTGATAGAGCAGATCTCATATTTTATTATTAAGATTGTGCTTTCCAGATATTGAAAAAAAATATTATTGCTCTCTCTGTCTGCATAACAGAGTTGGTCTTAATCCAGGTTGATAATTTGTGTCGGGGTTCTAAATGTGAAAATGTGAAGTTTTCCCTTATAAAATGATTCTCAAACTCGTTCATATCTTACGATATTTGTAGTAATTTGATGGAGGTAGATCGTGGCTTAATGTTTGATTGTAGAATCGATGGTGGAGTAAACCATTTGCACACAAGCCAGATATCAGTCAAACATTGTTGAGGATGTGTTTAAAGTTGCAAGAGGACAGTGTCAAGTGTGTTGCGAAGCGATATGGAGTTTTGTAATGTCACCATTTGAAATGCGAATAACTATTGATGTTTGATTTATGTAGAATTGTTTTCTGTTAATCTTTATAGAAACTGGTATTGCCTAGAACTGAATGCAGAAATGAGAAATTTGTGGCATGACAAGTGTATTGAACTGAATATACTTGGATAAATCCTCATTGGTAGACAGAAAGTGTTAAGTCTGCACCACCTAGAATCTGTTCTGTGGCATTCTAGGTGAAGAGGGTAAGGGATTCCCCACGTGGTGTGGTCCATTGGCAAATTGTGTGATTCCACATATTTTAGTATCTTATGCAGACTTTTTCAATGGCTATCACAATCCAAATGGCAGGAGTTTTAGCATGTTATCAAGGATATTTTGGAGGCAAATTTCTATTCAATCTGGATTTGCCAAGAAGAAACTATAAGGGGAATTTTTGCTTGGAAGTTGGTTCTTAAGATCTGGGAATCTGGTCTGTGGCATTCCAGATGAGGAGGGTAAGGTCACAGATCTGTTGGGTTTGCTAAGAAAAATGTATAGATTCTATTGGTTTTCTTGTGATTGAGGGAAGGTATAGATTCTATTGTTTTGCCAATGAATGGGCAGAAGCACCCTTCATGGCTTCAGCAATAGTGTTGGGATTCATGGAAGCATTTGCTCTTTGCCTTTTGTCCTGCCGAAATTTCTGAGCATATAGTCTTCATTAATAATCTATTGTGCTATCTTTGCATCAACTGCCTCTTCAATTCTCTGTTGCCTCTTTATGCAAGACTTGGCTTATAGGAGGATTCTTCGTAATCAAGCTAAGGAAGGAGAACATCTAGAGGAGGTTACCGTGTTTTCTAAGTAATTTGAGAATCTATCAAATCGGTCTACAAAAAAAAATAGATTAAGAAATGCTGCTTCAGAATCTATAAGGTCAATGATGAATAGAAAATAAATTTATTTCAGAAGTATCGCTTTTCAAAATAGATTGACATAAACGTTTAAATGTCTTTTGTGGTGAATTTTATGAAGACAAAGATGAGGAAAATAAAGCAGTGGGTACCTGTAATGTGGAGTCCACTGTGCTTTGCTCCGTCCTTTGTCCTAGGTCTTTGTCTTCAGTAGCTTTAGATCACATCATTGAGAATAACTATGGGAAGAAGATCACGAAAATCATCTCAGTGAAGCCCACCTGCTGATGAGCCAATAAGAATAGCCTGCAACAAATCAATTGATAGATCACATTCCATTTTCAGTATTATGATACATATGTATGCATCATAGATAATTAGGTCAACCTACATGTTTGGCTTTGTTCATCCCAATTCCCCTGTGCCAAAATATATTCCATTACAGCTTTCCATATCCTTTGTCCCCTCAAATGGAGTTTGCTACCCTGAAATGTTTGTCATGCTCATAATTAGGTATGAAAGTTTCAACTAATATCAAACTGCAAGATCAAGATATGTAGTCGATAGATTTTTACAATCCTGTTAGCTGGGTATTAAAACCAACATAGCGGATCTACCTCCTCCACATCTGCAGTGAATGACGACTCATCACAATATCGAACCATGGCATCTGTTGAACTGTTCCAGTTATAGAAATCTGTTGAACTATTCCAGTTATTAGACTACATCTGTTGAACTGTTCCAGTTAAAGAAATCTGTTGAACAATTTTCAGTGGTTTCAATTCACTACATCTAGTCTTGAATCCTATTAAGAACAAATTATAATCAGATGTCTTAGAGTGTAGCTTAGCTTTGATATACCTAGATTTTGTGATTGAACATGACTTAAAATGCCTGTAAATGCTATTGATTTTTCTATGTATAGAGAAGAACCCAAGGGTATGTCGCCACACCACCCTCCACCCTGCCTAATATTTTTCAGTTATGAGATCAAGAAATCCTGCATAACAGTTATGAGATCAAGAAACCACCATAACACTGAGCATCAATATTAGAAAGACAACAAAAATATTGGAGAATAAATCAAAGGAAAAATGGCTTGCCTCCAAGAAATTCCACTGGCACGGTCTATCAGGTGTTTTCTGTTGATGCAATGCCTGCCTCTGCCTCCAGCTCTCAGAGAATAGTCATAGACACAACAACATACAGTCACAAACAGAACAACATACAGTCACAGATCAGACTAGACAACACATAACATAGGAGCTCTAGACTCATACAGACACCACACTAGACACATACCACAATGCAGGCAGGCGGCCTAAGAGGAGGAGGAGGAGAGGATAGGTAATTCCAATGCCAATGGGAGTTCAGTTGGCACAATGAAAAGTATCCATGGTCCGTTGCAATGGATCCTAGAGCCACTTCCTGTGTTTGATTAGCACTACAAATTGATTCGCACTTGATAAGCACTACAAATTATCTCTCTCGCACTACAAATTGATTCTTGGAAGGCTGGACAATTGCAATACCATGGGATCCCACTGCCACACCACTTCTAGTTTGATAAGCACAACCAATTATCGATTTTTCAGACACATCAAATCGAATTTTTTGACAATTCTGTTACAAATGGATGGATGGGATTGTAGGATTTCAAAAGATTCATCATCCAACGAAGATGATTTTTGGATGTGTAAATGTTTTTCATTTCTTTTATATGACGTGTAAAAGCAAATATATTTGATACCAACATTCATTGCTCCACTATGACATGTAAATGCTTTTCATTGCTTTTTAGTGTCACTTATATATATATACTTTACTTTGAACTAGTTTTCTTGTAGTTTTTGGGAATGCTATATCAATTTTACCTTTGACTTTTGATTTTTGTTTTATCTTTGAAATTTATTAGATATAGGTATGAATATTGACATCAACAATATAAAATATAAAGATAGAAAATAGAATAAGAAGAAGGTAATGTATTATATGGTGATTAATTTTAATTGAAGATATATAAGGATATTGAGTTTGGGGAAGCTTTGAAAAAATGCATAAATATAATGATTCACTTAATTGTATAGTTTTATTAAGATCAAATGTTTCAAAAAAGTGGAATTATATATGGTCAAACTATTGATTAATATTCATAGTGAAATATAAAAATGAGATACAACATGCATGAGACTACATCCAAGAATCTTGAGAAGGAACCTCTAGTAGCATTTGATGTGAATGACCAAATAAACATATATGTTTTTATTTAAAAAACAAAAGGTTAGATAATTCATCCCCTTATACCCACAAATACACACACTCATGGTTTCCTTGATGAGAACCTTTGAATAAACACTTCACATGAATAATCCGAATGTATGGTTTTTTATATTTATTTTCATCATGTGCACAATAAAAAAGAGAAAAAAATAGTAATAAGAATGAGTTGCATACTCATAGGCTTGTGATGGTTTTAAGTGAATGATCATTAAAGTGGATTGGGATATAAGAAAACATGGAAATAGAAAACTTGTTATGAAGATAAGTGATATTATAGGACATGAGTAGTGCCCAAAAGAAAACAATACATAGCAAGAATATGACACCTAGTAAAAACATATTGGAGTTTAGGAGTTTCGGAGAGTTCACAGAGCATGCAAAAGGAAAGTTCTTGAAATCTGCTAGAGCATAACACATGCACGAAATGGAAGTGATGTTAATCCCAATGTAAGAGGTTGGTCTTGATAGCACTACAAATCCATGCAAAGGTTTCATTTGAAAATGTTAATGAAGGACAAAGAGTGGGATATCATTGAAACAATAGATGCATGGATTGGGGATGACCATCAAGATAATGACAAATATTAAGAGCCATGGGGAGAAGGTGGATCATTTTAAGTAGCAGAACATTAAGAGGAAAAAAATAGGGAAGTAAATAGCCATGATAAATTGTTACATATAATCAAATTTAAATTGTAGAAGGCACAAAGAGATAGAGGTCAACAAGTTCAAAACTGGAGAATGACCATAGATCCTTTGTATGCTACCATGGCATTTCCCTTGGCATCATTGAGTTGCAGTAGTGGTAGATGGAACCCAAAATTAGATTAGAATATTGGAAGATAATATACTAAATGAAATTTAAGTGGTTGATTTTAAGGGATGAGTTCCCAATGTATGTAATTTGGAATTGTATCAATGTATTAATGAAACATACAAAGATGACCTCCATATTCTTGTGAATTTTGCATGTGTTTGTATGTCCACTTATGAATGCCTTGAGCATTAAATGAAATTGAAAAGATGTTTTATCACGTGTATGAGTAGTTTTGTTAATGAATTAAACTTTGAATAGAAT
>LPNX010914743.1:2851-43769 GCA_001517045.1 Pseudotsuga menziesii | reverse complement strand
CCCCCCGCGCCCCTTAATCTGAAAGGGTGTTTGTAAGTCCGAGCATGTTTCTAAACCTCTCAAACTTTTCTTGTCCAAGCGCTATGGTGAATATGTTTTCGATTTGGTCATTCATGGAACAATGTTGTACATGAATTATATTGGCCTTTACATGGCGTCGAATCAAATGACACTTCATGTTGATGTGCTTCGTTCGATCATGGAATCTGGGATTCTAGGACAACTTGATTGCATAAGTGTTTTCGATCAATAAAAGAGTGGATTTATCTTGTTTCTCCTACAAATATTCAAGTATATTCCTGATCCACACTATCTATTTTGTTTCTTCAACAACAATCACATATTCTTCTTGTGTGTTTTGAATTTGTTGTAATTGGTTTTTTGTGTGATTTCTAGAATACACTGCTAATCCAAGACTCATTGTGTATCAATAACTAGACACTCCTGTCTCTTTGTTGCCATTGAAGTCTGAATCAAGTACCCAATAAGTTTGAAGTCATCCACCTTAGAGTACTTGAGTCCAAATTCTTGATTCCCCTTCAAGTATCTTAGAACTATTTTTGTAGTAGACCAATGTCCTTCATAAGGCTTGTGCATGAACCTTGAAAGGACACCAACACCATATGAAATATATGATATGGTGGTTGTAAGGTAAATAAGGCTTCCCATAAGATGTTGGTACTTGGTCACATCATCAAATTATTTTCCTCAAACTTTTGTTCCATAGTTGAGAGAGGATTGCATTCTATTATTAAAAATATGTTCAACAATTCTCCAACATACTTCTTCTCAGAGATGAATATGTACTTAGGATGTTGAGTCATGTCAATACCCAAATAGCAGTGAAGTTGTCCCAAATATGACATTCAAATCCCTTCTTCAAATATTCCTTTATGGATGCAATATAACTTTCATTGTTCCCCCACGTTAAAAGGTCATCTACATACACCACAAGAAACACAACAGATCTTCCAACTTTCTTTACAAACAATGTTGTGTCATCAAGATTACAGTGTTTGAAATTTAACTTCAGAATATGTTGAGTTAGCTTTTCATACCATGCACAAGATGCTTGTTTTAGGCCGTACAATGACTTGACTAGATTATACACTTTTTGTTCTTGCCCTTTCACAACAAAGCCTTCTAGTTAAGACATGAATACATTATATTCAAGTCTCAATATAAGAAAGTTGTTTTTACATCCATTTGGTGGAATTTCCACCCATTTTGTGCAGCTAAAAATAGTAAGGTGCAGATGGAGACCCATTTTCATATGGGGGAGAACATCTCTTCATAGTCAATGCCTTCCTTCTATGCATATCCTTTCACCACAAGCCTCACTTTGTGCTTGTCAAGTGAGCCATCTGATATGTATTTGTTCTTGTATAGCTACTTGTATTCAATTAGTTTGGTTCCAACAAGAGGGTCAACCAACTTCCAGGTTACATTCTTCATGAATGCATCATACTCATTTTGCATGGACTTTTTCCACTCATCACGAGTAGTAGCCTCTTTAAATGAATTTTGTTCAAAGTTAGAATACAAATTCAATTCATAATTAAATGAGACATCCATGTCATCACTTGATTGATATGCAACTCCTCCACCTTCTTGTCTAGTTGATATTCTTGTTCGCATGTGTCCAACTTCATCTAGATGGACACTTTCAAGTGTCTTTGTGGCCCATTTCAAAAAAATTTGTGATGGCCCAGGTTGATCAAATGGTGGTGCTTCATTTTATTCAAGGTTCAATCATTCAATCCTCTCAATATCATCAACCAATTGAACCTCCTATTAAGGTGAAGTGTAGGAAATTATTCATGATGGGTGTTGGTGATTCAAAATTAAATTCTAGAGATTGATCCAAGATAGGGATCCCTTCTTCAAGATCTAGAATTTCATTATCAACTTCATAATATGTCTTTACATGGGAAAATTTATCCAAATGATCAGGCTTTCTATCAATAGACTTGTCATTTTCATTAGTTTCAATAAAAATGACATCTCTAGAAACAACAAACTTCTTGTTTACCTCATATTAAAAGACGAAATGCCTTGGAGGTGTCTAAGTACATCGTGAAAATGTATTTTTGACTTCAAGTGCCATGCTTGTCTCTTTGCTCGTTTTATATCAAGGCATAGTAGGTGGAACCAAAGACCCTAAGATGCATCACCAATGGCATGTGGCCATTTCATGTGGAGTCTTGTTTTCAAGAGCACAATATGGACTTATATTTCTAAAATAGGCTGCACACAGCACTGCATGACCTCAAAACATTAGTTTTACATTCTTGAAAAACATCATTGAATGTACCATATTCATTATTGTTCTATTCATTCTTTCTACCACACCATTTTGTTGAGGGTTGTAAGGAACTATAGTTTGATGTGCAATCTCATGTTGACGAAGATAGTCTTGAAAATAATTTGAAGTGTATTCTTTTTCATTATTAGTACAAAGTGTGGCAACATAAGATTGTGCTTGTTTTTCTATCCATGCATGAAATTTTTTGAATGTTTGATATGCTTTATATTTTGTCATTAATAGGTATAGCCTACACATTCTGGTGTAGTGTTATGTCCCCACCCCTCTACCAGGGAGAGGATGTGACGATGCTGCTATCAATTCGAGCAATCTATCCCCATGAACATAAAATAAAAATGCAATGAAATAGAAGATACATATGCAGATGTACAAATTATTAACATACAACGGAATAAAAACACATTCCATTCAAGCATTCATCATGTTCCTACTAATTTATAAAATAGATACAATTGCAAGGATTGAAACACAAGAAATACTTATCTTGAAAGAATATTGTCCCGCAACCAGCTATGTCGCTACAACGTTCCACCCAACCATAGGCCAGTGTGCCCATCAATATCTCAATGGCACTGCCACCCCCGAGCTGGGCATGGTTCCCACAAGGAATAAGGGAACACTAGCAGACTCACACATAGCCAAGGATACAACAAAAAGTCATCCAAGCCAACAAAGTTGGGTTTATCGGGTTGCAAAGGAGCTGGAAAGGCTGACTGATAAGCTAGTGAGCTCAACCACAGAGCTATCGACACCTGCACTAGATCTATCCTGGCTTCTAAAACATCTACACACCCAACAAAAGGAAGCATCCCCTTCTATCCTACATAGTCCCTCAGGTTATGCCTTCCAGTGGTATTCAGGGTGTGTAAAGAAGAAAAAAAAACCTGGATATGTCTGTGAGGTTCCTTCTCACACTATTTTTATCAAGCTAGTTAGACCCCATTTCCCCTCCCAACTAGTTCAGACCAAGCAGCAAAAACATACCCCGCAATTGAAAGTTCTGGACATGGATGAAAAACATCCTCGAAGCCAAAATTGACAATGGAGAATGGGGAATAACAACCTTGTGACCAAAATCAACTTCATAGAACATTCTTGGCTCCACGTGGATAAGAAAAACGGCTCAACAGCCACTCAGAAAATCGTGGTCTCTTCTCAACCTGCTGGGCATTTCCAAAATTATTTCCAACTGTGGGAGAATGAAAACATACTGCAGAAAAAGGGCATGAGAAGATGGAGGATGGACAGCTGAGGAGAAATCAACTGCATGCCATGCATGAGGAAATCGGTTGCCTGTGCTTGAGTGAGTAATTGCTGCCTGTGTGAGAGTGGAATGCAGCTTCTTGAGTGTCTGCGGCTCTCCCCTTTCATGTGAGGCTAATGGACGAATTGATCTCCCCTTTGGGAAAGCATGTGGTCAAGGTTGACAGCCCTGCTAGAATTGACAGCTGCCCATATTCCCCAAGCCCCAAGGCATTAACTTCCCAACTAACTCCTTGGAGAAATAAGTGGTTGGTTGAATAAGACAAGAAAGTAGTTGACAAATGATGGGTTCTCCTCTTGACACTTGTCTTTTCCCCAATGGATCAAGGTTAAATATCCTCCCCCTTATCCTTAGGAAAGCATGCCCCCCTCTCATTATTGTTGCATTGACATAGCTGGTTGTTTGGCTAGCATGAAATACCATCGACATCGATTTTAATCACCGAAAAATAAAATCCTAAATCGATGGTGGCGATTTTTCCTTTAGTTCCATGCCATGATTAATTACGATATATACATCATATACATTTAATGAAAATGGGGTCAAAACTGGGAAATATATGATAGTTATTTCGACATAAATTATCAATATGGGGAGATCATAAACTTAGAGGTGCAAGGAAAATGTATGTAGGATCAAAGTTATCCTAACCTATTCTAATGCTCGAAAAGGAAACACACATATGACCGAAATCGAAAACACACAACTAATCTAAGAAAACACATGCGATTGAATTTGAACCTAGTTAACGAAAGCGCATGAAATCGTATTGCAAATAAACTTAATTAAGAAAGCAAGAAAATGAGCAAACTAATCTATGAAAGCATGTGACAAATGAAAAATGATAATATGAAAAATAACAAATGACAAATAAATATGAGTGCATAGAAAATCTATATTAACAATTCATAAGAAATCAATCCAAATTAACACGAGAGAGAGAGTAAAAATATTTGCATTACAGCATCATCTCCATTACATAATAATCAAAATCCACTCCATGACTAACTCTCAAAAAGAATTTACACAAATGCTTTCTCTACTTCCACACCACTAAAGAGGCCTCCTCCCAAATGAGGAGAGAACCCTCTTATTTATACATGAGTACTTTGGATAAAAAGACAAACAACTATAATTACAGATCCACTTTTCTCTCAACCTATCCCCTCAAATCCTCCATAATATCTTTGATAAGATATTATATCTCCATGATATTCTTCCTTGAATATGATTGAATAATTATCCCAAATCTTCCTCAAATCTTCAAAGCTTGAAGATGAAATTCGAATTTGAGGCTAGATGGTGACTTTTGACCTTGTTAAAGTCTTCAAATCAGCCCGAAAACATCATAAAACTCACCCAAATTTGAGATATAATGAAAATATGTTAATTTTCTTAATTTTTTAATCATAAATTCTCTTAAAATACTTAAAAATAAACTAATTTGGAAAATACAAGGTAACCCATATCTATTTATGAAAATGGCATAGGGAATGGTTAATAAAGTGATGAATAGGGATGGGTGTTAGGAAATGTGAAGGATAAAAAGGATGAAAATATGACATTTGGGCGACCAAACAATTTCTATTACCATTGGCAGAAGGAACATGCATGGGGTCACATAAGTCACAGTGAATCAACTCTAACTTTCTACATGCTCCGAATTTTCAATCTTGAAATGGTTGCTTACTATCTTTTCCTAGTATGCATGCATCGCATTTGTTCATCTTCTTAGGAATGGTGGGAAAACCAAAAACACCAGTATTTATAAACAAATAAAGACTGTTATAATTTAAATGACTATATCTAGCATGCCATAACAATTTGGATGAAAAATTACCTTCTCCATGCTGAAATAGGTAGGTAAAGTTTTGAACTCTTGGAGATGATTCTTTCAGCTTCAAAAAATTTCCATCTACATATCCAATTTGGTTGAGTATTCATGAATTAGTCATGATGTGGCTCTTCACTTCAAGGTTCATTAAGTTGGCATATACTCAAGACAAGTATGCAGTAGTCAATGGAGACCATAGTACGATCACTTCACACTAAAAAATTAGGGTTTATAACATCCCAACTCTCAGCTTCAAGACAGTGTTACCTCTTTCTCAATATTGAGTTCATGGATGGCCATTGATAGAGCCAATGCACTAGGGGAGATAGAAACACTTCAAGGAATAGAGAAGGAACATCCCAACAACCACACTAATCATTAAGCAAATTCACAAATCTATTCAGTGCACCTCAATAGATAGAGTTCAGTTTCCATGCAACACACGGATACACACATCTCTCTTGAGAGCTCACCAAATTCACGATGATAGCACTAAATTCACAACACAAGTAGGATATAGGGTCCACGGTGGTGAGAGTATGAGATGAAGAGATTTCTTCCACATCTTGCAATATCATATTCAAATGGTCATTAATATTTAAGCACCTCCAAAAGAATCCAACCAGACTTCCTCTAAATCCATGAGTGTGTCAAGTCTAGACATGTACATAGAATTTTAGAAAGCATACAAAGACATACAGATCCCCATGTCTATCAAATAACTCATCCTAAGAATGTGAAATGGAATTTCTTCCGCATCTTGCACTATCATAGTCAAATGGCCATCAATATTTAAGCACCTTCAAAAAAATCCAAACAGACTTCCTCTAAATCCATGAGTGTGTCGAGTCTAGACATGTACATGGAATTTTAGCAAGCATACAAAAACATACATAGCCCCTTGTCTATCAAACAACTCATCCTAAGAATGTGAAATGGAACAAATATGTGTCATAGGGTTCACACTAGTCACACAAATGGGAACACCCAATGTACACAGAGTAGGAGAATTCAACAAGTACTCACCACAATATTTTGAGTCTAGAGTTTTCTTTCTAGCTAGAACACACACTCAATGAGCATCAACAATAGCTCCACACACAACGATAGCTTGAGATGAAACTAACATGCAGAGAGGAGAAATTGTAAAGGTAACTCAGATAGAGATTGTATCCACCTTAGTTGACAGAGAAGGAAGGTAAAAATCGAGGGGAAGATAACCAAAATTAGTGTAAACACCAAGATAAGACTTAACAAGACAAAATGGGCAAGTAGACTAGTGGAGGAAAACACACCATAACTTGTAGAAAGAAATCATGGACATAATGCTAGGAATCTTGTAGGATGAAGAGATGAGAAACAAATGTCATATTTTGTAGGAAAGCATAATGCTAGGTTTGAGAAATGGGTGTTATGGTACTCTACACCAGGATTTGATGTCACTTGCTAGAGATAATAACTCATGGATTGATTTTTATTGATTCAGAGTTCTTTATTTATATAACCAATGTAAATGTTGGACTTTATCTTCCAACATGCTCTTTGGCTTCTCACATAGAGTTTCTATCTTTCTAAACCAAAAATATTTACAATAATTGCAAGTGGAACCATAATCCCTTAGGATTATGTTTCCAACAGTATCATAAATGGTAACACCTATGAGACAAGGGACATAATGCATTGCAGAATGAGATGTTGAAAGAGGAGAATATTGCAAAGAGAATGAGTACAAAGAAGGTGGGAGAAATATGAACAAGATGATAGAGATCGCAGAAGAGTGAAGACTACATGAAGAATATGGTGAAGTTCATTGAGCGAGTGAAGACTCTAGAGAGTAAAATAAGTGTCGATGACTCCAATAATGGCGACTTGGGTAGATGTTGCAAGAGTAATTCAAAATTCTAGTATAAAGAGTATTTTTTGAAGACTACGTTGGCAATTAGAAAGATAGGTACAAGAGATGATCTTCGAATATCATTGTTCCAATAATAGATTAGGACACTAAAGATGATTAATCAAGGGGATAATTGAGATGAGGGTATGACACTTAAGAACGAGGAGATGATTCTTAATTAACTTGGGGACTATGATGCAAGAGCATTGCAGGTACTTTGATACCGAGTTTGAGAACACCAAGGATTGCATGAGTGTACATATTGAGGACGGTTTGGAATCTAAGTAAAATTTTAAGTGTGAAAGGATTATCAAGAGATATATCCAAGAATGGTGAACTCACAAAGGGCACATGAATAATTTCAAAGCAAAGAAGGATTGAAGTATATCAATATTTAAAAAAACAAGGAGGATTTAACATATTTATAGGATGTTGAAATGGATGGTGCATCAAAGATCAAATCACCTTGAAGCTCACTACATAATCACAAAGGCTTTGAAAAAATATAAGACAAAGTATGGGTTTGATAGGCATCAAGTATCAATGGACCAACGTGATACTGATAGATGTATAATGCATGGCAGGCATAAAAGTAAAGGATTCATTGAGTTGATGAGAAGGGACATAATGTAGATTGCATATCGATGGCGCATGTCATAAATGGATTGGAGTTTGGGAATTTTAGAGTTCTCATGAAAGAAGGAAAAATAAATTTAGAACCAGTAGATCAAAACATGTGGATGAAATGGAAGTGAAGCATTAAATCTCAACTAAAGAGGATGGCCCAAATAACACCATGGGTAAAAAATTTTCAATTAGAGAATGTTATTAGAGGATAAAGAGAGGGTTGTAACAATAGACATATTAATAAGGAATTACTAACAAGGTAATTAAAAATATGAAGAGACATGACAGAGATGAAGCATTTTGAAGTGGCGTGCCTCCACCTCTCAGTTCCAAACAACACAAATACATTATAGATAATATACTAAATAAAATTTAAGTGGTTGATTTTAAGGGATGAGTGCCCAATGTATGTAATTTGGAATTGTATCAATGTATTAATGAAACATACGAATATGACCTCCATATTATTGTGAAATCCTTCATCCGAGAGCCAAGCTTGTGACAAAATACCGCTGCCTCCATGAATATTGCATGCGATCTGAGACTGAGACACATAGAGATCTGAAAATTGCTTGTTGCATTGGATCTGAAAATTGCTAGTTGCAATGGATCTGAACTGAAATCTTCTTTGGAATTTGAGTGAAGTCGCAATCTTCCTTCAAGCAGAAGCAGATTCATTTGCACATTATATTGACAGAAAAATCATGAAGAAGATTCAAAAGTTTACAAATTTGAAGTAAATCAGGAAGAAACTCTCAGGGTTATGCCAGCTGCTGGATGCACTTCACTCTGAACCAAGGTTGGAAGGCGATCTGGAATGGTTATATCAGGTGCACACATTCCTTATCTTTTTTCTAATACATATCTATTGCTCATATATTTCTTTTTGTTCACAAGTATGAATAATTCACCGCAGCTACCAAATATTGTCAAAGGTAGACCTAGCACAATTACTCTACAAAGCCTTTATGAATATACAGAGTTATTAGAGAAACGTAGAGAAGAAAGAGTATTTAACCTACAAACAGATTTAGAAGCCATGCTGGAAAATAAATTTACATCTTTTGAAGACAAAGTCCAAAAACAAATAGAAAATAAAATAAAACTACTGCAGAATAAAATGGATACAATGGAGATTAGATTACAGGTAATAGAAAAACAAAGCCAAGATAAGAACCAAACATTTCAACAAGGAGATGTTGATACTTTAAAAATTCTTAAAACGAAGGGCATGATTAAAGCTCTAGATGAAAAAGTTAATAACAATCTCACCCTAAATAATGTGGAAGGTAAATTAGATATCAAACACATTTTTTTTTTGTAAGTTGAGATCTAATATATTAAAAAGAGAAAAAAATAGAAGTACATGCAAAAATACAGTCCGGCCTGCTCAGGTGGAGCAGGTATGGAGTGTTAAATTATAGTTAGACCCTCCCTCTCAGAGGGAAAAAATGCCTCCCAAATGAACATAGACAAAAAATCCTACAATTCAAAGAGAGTGTGGCAAGATCCAACACGTGGATAGTACATGAACAAAGGAAATTGAACATAAGCATAACTAAGTGGCACGTGTCCGGAAGAACCTGAACGTGGTGCATGCAACAGGAGGAAGGACACATGACCGTAAAGATCATGGGTCATGGTTTCTGCCTAGGCCATGGTTCTTCTGTGATTTGACATGTGTAACCTGGAGACTCTGGATGTGCAAGCTCACCTGAAGATGTCACCGAACTATCATCAGATGTCACCATTTCCTCGTCACTGGAGCTGGATGCTTCCTTCCCGGAGAGTGTAGGTGGATTTTTGGTGGGTAATGGAGAGGTCTTCTTTGAGACGGTTGGGTTGGATGAGAACTTGGACATAGATATGGAAGAGGGTCGAAGGTGCAGCATGGGAATGGAGTTCAGTGGTGGAACTGAGGTATCAAGCAGACAAGGAGACGCATGAGGTAGGACCGATTTGGGGCTTGGTGGTGCCGTCTCCTGGGGGTCCATGGGTGGAGGAACAGGGGGGGCAAGGCATGGTGGAACTACCAGATTAAATCAGAGGAACAGGCACATGAGTAGGTTTTTTAAAACCCATTAGTTCTGTCGTCGCTCCATTGTGTGTCCTGCTGCCCCAAGCGCACTAGACAATTCATCCTCCCAATTCGAGACAATTCTTTGCACTTCCTCCATAATTTCCAGTTCAAAGCCATTATTACTAACTTGAGAGGAGAGGGGAATATGGCCTTTTGACCGAGCATGGCATCCTCATCCCCTACATGAAGTGCCTCTTTGTTTTCTAGGCATGGCGGGGGATTAATATGGCTAGCAGGAGAGAAAAGATAATGGAGAGCGATGCGAGGGCGCGAAGCAGTAGAGAGACAGGTGAAGGTGGCGTGAATCAAAGGGTGGTGGCCATGTTGCACTAAGCGACCAAGGAGAGCTTGAGAAACCGGGAGAGCGATGATGAACCAGATAATGAACCAGGAGAGAAAAAGAGCGTGGTAAATCCTGAGGGCCATAATCCCAATTCAATGGTGCTTATGCGAATCACAGCACCCCGACGGAGGAGTTATGGCATCCATGCTGCGATGAGACAGCTTCGTCCTACAATTGAGCTGTGGAGTGGCCACACTATTCTATGTATTAAGGGCCATTAATGGCAGTGAGTTGAGCACTGGCTGGAGGGGCCACATTAGCCTCCACATCGGTTTGACTCACACCCGTATCTGGGGATATATCAAACCCATAAAAGAGGAAATGAAAAATTTATAGAATTAGACCATCAACATAACAAAAGGAAATTGAAACTTATAATCTTTGGTTTGAAAGAGGAGGTAGATGAGGATACATTAGCCATAGTCCAGACAGAATTACATAATAGATTACAAATTAAAACAACATGTCTTACAGAAGCAACAAGGCTGGGAAAATTAACTGAGAATAAAGGAAGGCTGATCCGAATAAAGGTGAGCTCTACTGACCATAAGCATGACATACTTAGTTAAACCTAAAGTCTTAAAGGAACATGAATATTTATAAATGAAGATCTCATTCCAGAAGATCAAGCAGAATTAAGAAAGGAGGTTCAAAAGGTAAAAGAATCTAGGAAGGAAGGAAAATGGGAAATAATCAGAAATAGAAAAGTCGTTATTTGAGATAGAAACCAAAAATATAGTAATAAATAACAATTCAACATTATCCAGATTCTTTCTTAGAATTGTCGGGACTTTTCGTGGAACAAAGACCACAAACTAAGTTGGATCTTGAATGAATTTGATATTATATTGTTAGTTGAAACTTGGGAGCACCAGGAATCTAAGGTCCCTAACACAGATGGCTTTGTACTATGGTCGATCTGGAACAAGCAATCCTATCGTAGAGGCATTGGGGGTATAGCTTGTTAAATTAGGAACAACATCTCCCCCCATGCCAGTCTTTATAAAAAATACCCTTACAATCAATACATTTGGATAGATATTACTGACATTAATGATAAAAAAAACCTACAAAACAATCTGTTATTTTTCCCCTATTAATTCTAACTTCTATAAGAAAAACAATTTAGATGAAAATTGTCCTTACAATGGTTTAGAGAATGATATTTTGAGTCTAAGGAATGGGGTAATATCCTCTTAATGGGTGACTTTAGTGCTCTACCTTCAAGCAACCAAGCTATTATTCTAAGCAATCATTCCAACCCTAATCCTCTTTGGTTAGACAAAGACCTTACTCTAGATGGAAGGTACAAAAGAATCTCTGAAGATATAGGGGAAAATTTGTTTGGGTCTGAGCTAGTCAAGCTCTATAGTGCTCAAGATCTCATAATTTGCAACGGTCTAAAGAAGTGGCCCAATTCTATCCATATGACATGTATCCATGGGCTTGGTAGTAGCGTGGTAGACTATGTTATTTCTGATATCCCTTTATACAACGAAATAATAAATTTTGACATCTTAAATGACCACGAGCATGAATCAGATCATAGACCTTTAATTGTAACTCTCAATTTTGCCATGCATAGAGATCCCATAGAAGATGATCCTCATAGCCAAAAAAACTTGAACTTTGCTACAAATAAAAATGATTTTTTTTCTAAATGAATTAAAAATTGATTTGATTCCTTTATTAAGTATACACAACATAGAAGACCTCTATCATGATTTTACCACAACCCTCTCGTATTCTATTAACAAGTTCTCAACTGAAGTTTCAAGTAATAAAAGAAATAACAAAACCAACCCTTGGTATGATAAAGATTGTAAAAGTGTGAGGATAGAAATTAAGGAAGCTCTTGATGAGTCTCCTAAAATTGACAAAATAAAAATTTACAAAGCCCTAACTAAAAGGAAAAAATGCAGTATATTCATAAAAGACAAGACAATCTCTTACACCTCGCTAAGGCGGCTCCAAAGAAATTTTGGAGGGAGATTCTAACTAGAAAAACTAAAGATAATAATAAAATTTCTTTACACCACTAGAATTCCTATCTTAAAAATATTTATGAATCCCCAAATGGCATATATAAATTTGAAACCCTCCTCACAACGGAAGAAGTTTTCTCATTAGAGGACATAGATTTTGGGGTTAAGCGTCTAGCAAATGGAAAAGCTGAGGACATTGAAGGATACCAGGCATAAATCTTAAAAATTGGAGGTCATGTCCTCGTCCCTCACATCCACAAGATTTTCAATCAAGCGGTCAAGCAAGGGTTCCCTAAATCTTGGACTCAAAGCCACATTATCCCTATTTTTAAAAGTGGGGATACAAATAACCCCTCTAATTATCAGAAAATTATGATTAGCCCTCTCTTAGCCAAGTTATATGGTATTATTTTGGAAAATAAGATCAGCATATGCCTTGAAAGTGAAGGTAATAGGGCTAAAGTCCAAGTGTGTTTTAGAAGGCAGCACTCAAAAACAAACCACCTCATTACACTTAGGATAATTGTGGAGGAATGTCGTAATGATAAATCCAATCTCTTTTGTTGCTTTGTGGAATTTAGAAAGGCTTTCGATATGGTACCTAGAAATAACCTATGGAATAGATTAGAAGAGCTAAAGGTTCATTTTGAGTTGAGAGTTGGTGCAATATGGTTGTATGATAATTTCATTGCCAAGTTTAAGACCAACGATGGGTGGTCGAAATATATTAAGTGTAATATCAGATTTAAACAAGGTTTCCCCCTCTCCCCTACCATTTTTGGCTTTTACATCGATAAACTAGAAGGTTTTTTAGAGGAAGCAGGCTGTGCTGGCACGATGTTAGTTGGAATAGTCATCATTGTTCTTTTCTATGCTGATGATAGTGTTCTTCTCGCAAGGTGTCCATTCATTCTTGATAAGAAACTAAGAATTCTTAAGGATTTTTGCTCTACCATGGGTATGATTGTTAACATTGACAAAACAAAAATTATGACTATCAAATTCAAGGACACTTATGCTAATTTTGTGTATGACAAAAGCAACTTGGAGGAAGTGTCTTCTTACAAGTACCTAGGAATTGATATTCATCACAAGCTCAACTAGAACTATAACATTAAGAAAAGGATTAATGGAGGGTGGAAACCTTATTTTGGTCGTGAAAATAATAGTAATGAAGAAAACCTTGTGATGTGGGATAAAAAGAAGCTCCTCTTTGAAACTTTAGTCACTCATGTTATCTTTTATGGGTGTGAGGTTTGGGGTTGCATCATCTCTAGAGAATCCCGTAGAAAGATTGAGAAAATACAGAAGCGTTTTATAACATATAACCTCAAAATTAAAAGTAATACACCCTACCCTATTATCCTTATATAAGTGGGTCTTTCCCTTATCGAGATCCTAGCTATGGCTAGGCTCCTGCTGTATAAGCATGAAATCAATAACATGAGAGACCATAGAATTCCTAAGCTAGCTCTACATTCTAGCCAAAACCACCTAAGGTTCAAGCGAGGCTAGTATAAAGATACCAGGGGCTAGTTAAACCATTGGGAGATTGACGAAAATGTTGCATTGCAAAATATTAATAACATTAAAAATATTATTAGTTCTAAGTTTAAGGAGAAAATGTGGTGTGAGAAAGATTTAGAGGCTAAATAAAGTTAAGATGTTATAAGGAGATCATCAACCCTACTCTAGAAGATCAAAAGTATCTCTCTGTTTTAACTAGTTCAAAGAAAAAAATCAATATAGCCAAGATAGGATCGAACTCTCATGAGCTACATAGTGAAACATGTCATTGGGAAGTTCCTAAAACACCATGGGTGGAAAGGATCTACCACCTCTGTGAGAATATGAACATTGAGGATGAAAATCACTTCCTCTTAGAGTGTCTACGTACACCCACATTGGATCTTAGTTTCATACTCTTTGTTGCAATCTTGACCTTCCTAGCCTTTTAACTTGACAAAATTATAGTGAGCTCGGGACGCTTCTCTCCAAGCTCTTTGAGCATAGAAATACAATTTTAAAACAAATTAAATAATTTGTTTTCTTTAGGTCCGATAGACAAATTTGGTTTCAAGGGACGTTAACCATCATCAAGAAACCAACATTCTTTATAAGATGAAAAATATGTGATTTCATTTATTCCAAGATTACAATATGCAACAATACAATTAGCAAATTCATGATCTTACCAGCCTCATGGCTCTTACTTTTGTCTGCATTATTCTGGTTATGTCTTTCTTTGATGGAGTCCTAAGGGGCTCGACAATAATATGCTTCATGCCCATTCTTCCTATAGTTCTTACACTGTAAGTATGGTCTGCTATATAAATTGTTTCTACCCCCCTACATTTGAAATTTCTTCTTCCTTTTCCACTTCTTCTATTCTCTCCCTTGGACTGGTTTTGAGAAAGACAAAGGGTCCTTACTACTTCAACTGTAGATGCAAAAGAATGCATCTTCTACAATTTTAACGTCTATCACATGCAAATAAATGTTGTTTGGGAAGCAAAGAATAAAAGGTGCAGGTCTAAGTCTCTTCCGCCTTGTTTACAAAAATAGTACAAAACTAATAATCTCTTCTTTAATAAATTATTTGCAGATCTAGGCCTTTTCAATTGTTTGTGGTGCTTTCAAACACTAAAAATGGTAATCTCTACCATCATTCACATCATATGAAATGATTGTGGTATCTCCAAAGCACCAAAATATAGTCCTAGATGAGGGCATATTTTTCCTTTTTAATATACTATTTAATTATATGAATGTGCTACTCACGCACTCTAATGATAGAACTCTACTTCACGCTTTGTATAAACAAGATGTGGAGCTTTTCAACAAACAAATAATGCATTCAACATTCCAATGATTTTACCAGTATTTACCAGTCTTCACGGTCACTAAGAGAAGAATTGATGTTGGTCACAATAGCTCTACGTTCCAACTCCAAGGTTAGCAACTCAACTTCACTCTTGCTACAATTTCAATAGTTCAATGCACCAATATCGGTTCATTGAAACATAAAAACACAAAAATATAAAGCAATCTTTATTACATAGTACCTTCACACTTGGAGAAGTCTATGTGCATAAAGAATTCCATAGACATGCACTTGGAGAATTGGATAACCCACACAACAATGAGACCAACCTAGAGTCTTGACACTTCAAACTTCGACTAAGTATTCAAGCAATAATCGAGATGTGGCTCTTCACTTAAAGGTTTGTTACACTGGCATATACTCACTACAAGTATGCAGTGGTCAATGGAGACCATAGTACGATCACTTCACACTAAAAAAATAGGTTTAAGAATAGATCCTACACACCAGGGGAGATAGCAACACTTCAAGCCATAGAGAAGGAACATCCCAACAACCACACTAATCGTTGAGAGAAGTCACAAATCTATTCAGTGCAACTCAAAAGATATATTTAAGGTTCCATGCAACACACGGATAAACACGTCTCTCTTGAGAGCTCACCACAAGAGTGCCACCACATGCTCTTCACTCTGATCTCTTCATGGACTAGGGTTCACAATGATAACAATAAATTCACAACACAAGTAGGATCTAGGGTCCATGGTGCTACGAGTATGAGATGAAGAGATTTATTCCACATATTGCAATATCATATTCAAATGGCCATCAATATTTAAGCACCTTCAAAAATTCCAAACAGACTTCCTCTAAATCCATGAGTGTGTCCAGTCTAGACTTGGACATGGCCTTTTAGCAAGCATACAAAAACATATAGAGCCCCATGTTTATCAAAAAACTCATCCTAAGAATGTGGAATGGAACAAATATGTGTCATGGGGTTCACACCAATCACACAAATGGGAACACCCAATGTACAAAGCAAGAGCATTCAACAAGCAGTCACCACAATATTTTACATCTAGAGTTTTCTTTCTAGCTAGAACACACACTCAATGAGAATCAACATTATCTCCACATACAATGATAGATCGAGATGAAACTAACATGCAGAGAGAAGAAATTGTAGAGGGATCTCACATAGAGATTGTATCTGCCTCAGTTGATAGAGCAAGAAGGTAACAATCGAGGGGAAGATAACCAAAATTAGTGTAACCACCAAGAGAAGACTTAACAAGACAAAATGGGCAAGTAGACTAGTGGAGGACAACACGCCATAACTTGTAGAAGGAAATCATGGACATAATTCTAGGCATATTGTAGGATGGAGAGATGAGAAACATATGGAATATTTTGTAGGAAAGCATAATGCGAGGTTTGAGCAACGGGTGTTATAGTACTCTACACTAGGATCCGATACCACTTGTCAAAGATAATAACTCATGGATTGATTTTTATTGATACAACTGATGTGATTGTTGGACTTCATCTTCCAACAGGATCTGACACCACTTGTCAGAGATAATAACTCATGGATTGATTTTTATTGATTCAGAATTCTTAATTTATACAACTGATGTCACTGTTGGACTTCATCTTCCAACGAGGTCTTTGGATTCTCACGTAGACTCTCTATCTTCCTAAGCAAAAAATATTTACAATAATTGCAAGTGGAACCATAATCCCGTAGGATTGTGTTTCCAACAATATCATAAATGGTAACAATTGAGACAAGGAACATGAGACCTTGCGGAATGAGATGTTGAAAGAGGAGAATATTGCAAAGAGAATGAGTATGAAGAAGGTGGGAGAAATATGAACAAGATGACAGAGATTGTAGAAGAGTGAAGATTACAAGAAAACAATGGTGAATTTCATTGAGCGAGTGAAGACTCTAGAAAATAAAATAAGTGTCGATGACTCCAATAATCGTGACTTGGGTAGATGTTGCAAGAGTGATTGACAACTCTAGTAAAAAGAAGATGTTGTGAAGACTACCTTGGCAATTATAAAGATAGGTAGAAGTGATGATCATTGAAGATCATTGTTCCAAGAATAGATTAGCACACTAAAGATGAGGAATCATGGGGGTAATTGAGATGAGGGTATGGCACTTAAGAATGAGGAGGTGATTTTTAATTTACTTGGGGACTATGATGCAAGAGCATTGCAGGTACTTTGATACTGAGTTTGAGACCACCAAGGATGACATGAGTGTACATATTGAGGATGGTTTGGAATCTAAGTAAAAATTTGAGCGTGAGAGGATTATCAAGAGATATCTCCAAGAATGGTGAACTCACAAAGGGCACATGAATAATTTCAAAGAAAGAAGGCTTGAAGTATATAAATATTTTAGAAAACAAGGAGGATTTAACATATTTATAGGATGTTGAAATGGATGGTGCATCAAAGATAAAATCACCTTGAATTTCACCACATAATCACAAAGGCATTGGAAAGATATTAGACAAAGTATGGTTTTGAGAGGCATCAAGTATCAATGGACCAAAGTGATACTAATAGATGTATAATGCATCGTGGGCATAAAACTAAAGGCTTCATTGAGTTGATGAGAAGGGGCATAATGTAGATTGCAGATCAATGGCACATGTCATAAATGGATTGGAGTTTGGGACTTTCAGAGAGCTCACCAAAGAAGGGAAAATAACTTTATCAACCATTAGATCAAAACATGCAGATGAAATGGAAGTGAAGCATTAAATATCAACTAAAGAGGATGGCCCAAATAACACCATGACTACAAAGTTTTCAATTAGAGAATGTTATTAGAGGATAGAGAGAGGGAGAGCGTTGTAACAATAGGGAGGATAGCCCAAATAACACCATGGCTACAAAGTTTTCAATTAGAGAATTTTATTAGAGGATAGAGAGAGGGAGAATGTTGTAACAATAGACATATTAATGAGGAATTACTAACAGGGTAATTAAAAATATGAAGAGACATGAGGGAGATGAAGCATTTTGCAGTGGCATGCCTCCATCTCTCAGTGCCAATCAACAAAAATACATTATAGATAACATATATAGGACACACATATGCATCCTAGACACATCCATGCATAACAAAACATGACAGGGAGTGATCAAAACTTACTCCTATATACCAACCTTAATTCACAAAACAAGCAACCTTGAGATGATAAGTAGGAGAGGGAATGCACACGGCATGGAAATAAATATGATATTCTACTCAACCTCAACTCGATTCAACAATCATATTATTTGTTAGCATTAAATTATGATCCATCATGTTTCATTATATATCATCCATCAAATGCCAATGCTAATTTCGAATTTGGATAAGCACACTTTCTATGGATCTCTCAAAAATAATGAGTTGTGCATCCATTAAAGGAATTTCACATTGTGAAATGATTTCTCATCAATCATGGGGCAGCATTATGGATTGGGCATTCAAATCATAATCCATCGTCCAATCAGGGCTAAATAAAAAAATGTATGTCATCGTAGTTCACTGATCCAAAGGAGGTAGAGAGCAATTAAATTAAATATAAAGAGTTGTTAACCCCAAATTGTGCTTGCACTACTAAAGGGTTAATGTCTATCAATATTCAATCAGGTTAGTTACATTATAATTGATTCAGACATACACATTGATTAGAGTTCTTTCCACATCCATATGAGTCCTAAACTACTAATTTTAGTAGTTTCTTTCTCCACGAACTTGAGATCAGGGAGGTAACATGACATTGATATTCATACAATCATGCTTCTTGTAAAAATACAAGTCTAGTGAGACAGATTTTTCTTTATTTTCCTTTTTTGGTCCTTTTTTGAAAGAATCTAGATTGATGATATTTCCTTCAAACTTACTCTTTCTTGATTTTTTGTTTTTATTTTTATTTTTGAAAAAGTCTATTTTTTGACACATCTATAATTAATATTTTCTATGTAGGGAAGGTATAGGTTAAATGGAATGGTTCCAAATAGGAAGTGATGGCATGGTTCAAGGTCTCGACAGTGAAAGAGTGATGAGTCAAGATTAATATTGACCAGGTGGATGGTTCCTCAATGTGACACGTGGAATCTTGTTGGAAGGTTTCCATTTGAATGAGGCTATTAAATTAAGTATTTATAAAACCCAAAAACTATTTACCAAAACCCTAATATGAATTGTTATGTTTAGTGGCCATTCTTGCCAAGCATGACTTTCGAGACATTGATTCCATATTTTAATTTTGACCACTCCATATCCTAGTTTGACCTCTTGAGTATATTTGGATTTTTTCATCATTTGTTAAAAGATTAGAATATTGATTTTGAATTTTTAATATTGTCCATGAAAAGGCATGATAAAAGGTATAAATATGTTATTAAAAAGAAAGAAAGAAAATTATCCTTGAACAATAAAAAAAGTCAACAACAACTTGTTGGAAGGTTTCATTTTGAATATGGTTATAAAATTATGTTATGCCAAAACCTAATAAATTGATTTCCAAAACCCTAATTTGAATTGTTATGTTTAGTGGCCATCCTTGCAAAGCTTGAATTTCTAACCATGATTTTTTACCACTCCAAAATCTAGTTTGACCTTTTTGGGTATATTTGGCATTTTTCATTCTTTGTTAAAAATCTAAAAGCTTGATTTTGAGTTTTGAATATTATACTTGCATGCATAGAAAGAGTAAAAAGTATAAAGATGTTGTTAAAAAAAAGTAGAAAAACATCCTAAAATAATAAAATGGTCAAACAATAATGGAAAAAACATTCCAAAAGCAAAAACGATATTTTTTCTAGTCTAGATGTTGAGCCTTTGCCTTAATGAGTTTATTTCCTCTTTTGCAAGCAACAAGTATGAATTCAAGTTCTATATATACATATTTGAGAACAAGAGGAAGGGTGGTATATTATTTTCTCTAGACAGTTTGTAGTAATGGACAACTCTTCACTCTTCCATATCCACGACTGTAGACTGCGACCTAAATTGCAAGCAAGTAGATCAATGGAAACTTGTCACCTATGATTCATTATGATGCAGACAATATATTGGTTTATATGTGATTTGGTAAAGTTATTCCTTGTTCCCGCTCTTTGAATCTTTGAGTTGTTATAGATTAAATTGTTTGCAATGTTTTGGTATCTTACAATGCACTTATTTTGAATTTCTTTCCTCTAAGGCATAGATTCACTCCACTCATTTCCATTATTTTGTTTTTGCAACTATATTTAGAATTTGTTTTTTGAAAAGAACGATTATGTTTTGAATTATAAGAGTAGTATAGGAACCACTTGAAAAAATTACATCAATCTGGTTGAATGATCACCAGATCCTCATGTGTCTGCATTTTCTCTTACAATCATGGACTGTCCAAACCAACTCTTAACCTCTTGCTTCTTAAGGTGGTAACTCTAAGGATTGGTGTAGATTTACCGAAAGCTCATTTTTACCTAATCCAATTGCTTTATTAGCTGCATGATCCGCCAAATCATTAAGCTCTCGAAGCACATGAAAGAACTCTAACCATATAAATGTCTTTGAGAAAGAGTTTATTCTTTTGATCAGCCTATCCAATCTTAAATGTCGGCTCTAATTTACTTCATTTATCGCATGAATTATAATTCCGGAGTCTCAAAAAACAATGGCTTCCTCAAATCCCTTTTTTTCCAGCTGCTTAATTCCTTGCCAAAGTCTATAGGCTTAAGCCATATTATTTGAATCATTTACTATGTTCCAGAAATATTCCATTTCTATTTCCCCTTCAGGACTGATGATGACTCCACCTCCTCCCACCATCTGTGGGTTCCCCTTTAATGCACCATCAAAGAACAGTTTGACTATTCTTCTCTCTTTCATCCAGCTTCCAAATTGGACCTTATTTAACCTTATTTCCCAGCTTTCCATCTTCCTCATGACCACACCTGTGTCTATTTATGAAAATATGAAGGTTTGCATCCAAATAATTTCATTGGCAGCCAAATTAGTTTTATTTTTGGGAACCGCCTTAGTCTTAATAATCTCTCCCATGAGAGCCTGCGTTTTAGCTACGATCTTGTCTGGAAGGTGTGCTTTATTCCAAAACGTTCTTAGATTACGCTCAATCCAAATATGCCAGCATATGATCTTTGGGAACTTCATCCAACAATCTTTCATTCCTTTTTTATTATTTAGATCTCCCTTGAATGTCTTTTCCCAATTGGTAAAGCATTGCTGCACGTTGCCTGGAATCTCAACCCTATCGAACCACGGTTCTGTTAACATACTCCACACTGTTTAGGCATAATTACACTCAAAGAATAAATGCAGAATTGTTTCATTATTTTCACAATGCAAAGGGCATATGAATGGCCCCTCTATCCCTCTCTTTTCTAAATTTTTGTCTGTTAAAATCTTCCCATGCACCAACGTCCAACAGAAAATGTCAATTTTCGGCAACGTGATTGTTTTCCACAACTTTTTCCAGATTTATGGGTTGATGGATGCGCTAGGAATGGACGAGAATACATTATAGCCTTGATCAGTGGTGTACAGACCCGTGCAGCTTCCCCAACCACGCTTATCCCTCTTCCTTCTAGCCACAGGCGCAGAGCCTAATAAATAATCTAAGAATTGCTATTTTTCTCCTTCAATTTCGGCTGGGAATTCTGGTATGGTCCATCCATCCCATCTGTATGGAGGTTCGTTTTTTGAGTTAGAAATATCCCATAATGTTTTGATTCCATGCCCGTCGGTCCATTCTTTGAACCCTAGCATAAATGGTGGAAGAGATTTCATTCTAAAGAGATATTTTAATGTAGAAGAGTACCGTGGAAGAGAAAGAATTCGCACACTAATATTTTTCTAAAGAAAAAATCTTTATATTTGATATTAGTAAAAGATAAATCAAAATATGGATATAATTTATCCAAAACGGACTCAAGACCTAACAAATGTCTAATAAACTATCTTCCTTAAGGATTCAAAGTAGGGACTCTATTCTTTCCTACAAATCTCTCAAATCTTTATTATGATTTGTTTCTAATGTAATGCAAGGCTAGTTAAACAATGATATAGTTGACTTTGTTATTATATAGTGGTTTAAAATAATGATATAATTCTTTTTGTAAGTCAGACTAACTAAAATATAAATTTACTTTTAATGAATGATAATACTCTCAAATTTTTGAAAAAAGGACTATAATTTCTAGAAAAGTACCTAAAAGGAAAATATCAGTTACAAGAGCATATATAGATTTTTGAAAAAGAAAATATCCGTTATATACATTCAGGAAAACTTTATATATCTGTCACAAAAGCATACATCAATCTGCCACATATGGTTCTCTTCCGTATGAGAGAGCAGAGGATATTATGGAGCGGAAGATGTTATGGCAGCCACATGAGCCGGAGCCAGAGCGGGAGCAGGTTGATCACTCGTCCTTCCTGTTGAGCCGTAGCCTTTGAATGATATCATATTATGAGTTGCAGTAGTACCAAGAGAATTGCTAATCGGATGAGTGCCCAGAAGGAAATGCAGAGCAAGACATGAAAGAAATTATCAGAAAATTATCTCCTCTCAGAAGGAAATGCAAAGAAAAACATTAAAGAAGTTGAGCAAGACTCTAAAAGATGATTCCCAGCATGCATATCTCAAAGTTTTTGTCTTTGGATTTTGAGGTGTAGGTTTCTATTTACTTTTCCATCAACTTTAAGGTTTTTTTTTTGCTCTGCTCTCATGCTTTACTGTTTTGTTTGATCTTCTCTCATGCTTTTCTGTTCTATTTGCTCTTTCAGATTAAGCTCGTGCAGTTTTGTTTTTCTAAACAACACAGTATTACACATATTTCTTTAAATATCTGTGCCTTTTTCTGATATTCACCACTTCCTCCTCTTTCTTTGTATTACTGTGTTGTCTAGGTCGAACTGTAAGAAGAATTTGGGGAAGCAGTACAAAACGACTTATGATGGGCACAAGACCCGTAGCCTCTGACTGATCGCTATCAAATTGAGATTTCTATTTGCTTTTCCATCGACTTTAAGGGTTTAGGGTTATAGTGAGAAGAATACATATTTTGTATGCTTTTCTGCATGTCTGTATTCTTCTTTGTATCTGTGTATATGGGTATGTATGCTTCTCTCTGTAGTTTTATCTCTATTATTTCAATTCACCTTTTTCTCCTCTTCCTCTTCTATATTACTCAGTTGTATACTTATCTATATCCCTGTGTACTTCTTTAATTCTCTGTATGCTCCTCTGTATCTCTGCGCTGTGCCCGGGTATGTCTATACACTGTAGAAGTTGGTTGCTGTAAGTGGGTATGTCTCTATATATGTCTATGTACTGTGTGAAGTTGTGTTTTGTATATGGGTATATCTCTGTGTTTGTGTTGTATGTGGCCCTGTGGGTATGTCTCTGTTGGAAGAGCAGTAGGAGCTTGATAAACATCCCCTGCTCATTCACTCGCCACATGGAGGATGCTCCTGCTCATCTAAAGATATCAAGCAAGCAATGTGAAATCGGTTAATGCAAACTCTGGGTTCCTAATTCAAAGTAAGCATTTCTTTCTAATTTCTTCTGGAAATTTTGTTGCCCTCTCTTTTTGTAAATCATTGTCATCTCATGGCCTTGCTTATGCTCATGTTTATGTGGGTTTTTGAGCTACAACACGATTGTAAAAAATTAAGGTTATGAATGCGCGTGCTTCCTTTGGGGTTATCACTTTTATGTGATAAGTTGCGTACTGTGAGGATTCTGTAGCAGCCAATTGTCATTTGTCTAGGAATGGGATGTGTTGTTGAATCATTAAGATGTAGCAAAGATCCTCGACGTACCATCCAAAAACTTTCAATTGCTAGTTGAATCATTTCAATGTCCTTGTCAAACAATGTAGCAAAGACTCTGGTCATACCATGATCCATCCCAAAATATTCAATTGCCTTCAATTATTTGCATTTAACAAAAAACTAGTTATACTTTTAATAATAACATCTTTTTCAGATTTGATATCTCAGGATTTCTGAATTTAGTGGTTCAGTTTCACTATGAAAAACTAAATTATATTTGCTCACTAGTCAAAATCTCGGCTGAGGCAGGGAGAAATATAGGCTTTCTTCAATGTGGCTTCTGCACTCTAATCTGTAACCTTGTCCTCGTTAGGTTTAAAATTCTAGATCTCTGAAGGTTGAGGTTCATTATGAAAACTAAATTATATTTGCTCACTAATCAAAATCTTGGGAGGGGCTGGGAGAAATATAGGCTTCAATGTGGCCTCTACACTCTCAACTGCAACCTTGACACACGTAGCATCACAATAGGGGAGTCCTAGATCAAATTACTTAATATCCAGCTCTATAGATCGGAAAATAATTGGATGGACTTCGCAGGGTTCATTCGAATTGTCCAATTAAATGGTTTCATATCGTAATATAATGCAATGTAAACATAGTGTGGAAATAATCTAATTCATCAAGAAAAAATCACAGAGATATAAATCGACTTAAATCTAATTTAGCTATTGTAATTTTACAAAGAGATCAGCTGGGAGAGCATAATGATCATTAGCAAACAGATAACTAGCACATATGCTCTACATCACAGCCACTTTCACTGCATTCAAAATCTCACGTGAAACAGAAGAAACTATAAGTTGTGCAATGATAAAAAGGTCAAAGACAAAAAACTTGATCTGTGTACTGTTATGATGCATGTAGAAGTTGTGCATTGTCGAATCCAGTTAGTTCATATTAACTGGAAATTTAACTTGAAATCCTCATTGGAAATGATGCTTTATATTCACCCCATCTACTCTGTCTCTTTCAGGATAAAACTATAGTTGTCTATATTTTGCTATTCCATGTTATAATTAATATTAATTATAGATCTAATGCAATACTATATGTTGACTTTCTTATTCATGTCTCCCCCATTCTGAGTTTGATTATCTCTGGGATAGTTCAAATCCCTTGGTCTAGCATTGATTGTGCCACTTCCCGTTCAGATATAAAGCTAAACAGAAGTTCAATCAGATAGAAATTTTGATAGTTAAATATATAATATTGTCCATGACCTTATTCTATAATGTAGCAGTCAACATGATGTTAATGTGAATTTATCTACCAGTTGTTTGTGAAAAATTTAAGGTTCTGAATGGCCATTCTTCCACATTCTTCCAGATCTGCTCACTCAAGAAGTAGCAACAATAGGCAGAATAAAATAGTTTAGTCAGTTTTGACACCAAATTGAAATTACATTCAAAACCTGAATACAAAATATAAATATATTAATGCCCAAAGCTTAGCCACCATATAATGGTGGAATCTTCAAACCAAGTAGGACCTCAACACTTCTTTGAGATATTTGTAACCTTTTTTCTTGACCCAACTTTGGCAATTTCATCACATCAGCTTTCAGTGCATATTCATTGAAATGAAGGTCAAATTAACACCCTTTCCAACCAAACAACCTTAGGGGAATGATGTATTATATTCACCCTTTCCAACAAAACAACCTTAGGGGAATGATGTATTATATTCATCCCTTTTACTCAGTCTCTGCCAATGATTACAGTGCAGTCGTTTATATTTGGATATTCCAATTCCTATGATAAACTCATGGATTGAATACAAAACCACATGTTGATTTTCTTATTCACATATTCCCCAATCCAAGTTTGCGGATCCTGGTCAATTCATATTAACTGAAATGAAGGTTTAACTTAAAATTATCAGGGGAATGATGCATTATATTCATCCCTTTTACTACAATTGTCTATATTTTTCAAGTCCATGATAGAATTATGTAGATCTGATACATAACCAAAGGTTTTTCTTATTCAGATCTCCCCCAATTTGAGTTTGTTATTATAGTTGGTTTGAGTTAGCTTCTTCTTCAATAGAATTACTATCCTATCCTGCTTTTGCAGTGACTTGTCAATTTTTCGTTATTTAGATTTGGTTGATATGAATGGACAAGTCCTCCCCATTTATTTTTACTCGCAAGTTTATGTCATGCACGTTCATTTATGATTGAAACTTCTCAAATAGGGTTTGAGGGATTTAGTCAGGGCTGTAAGAAATGCTATAGATTTTAACAATATAAGCTCATGTATCCATGTCCATGTTTGAGGTTCTGAATCCAGCTCACTTGTTAGTATTTTTTGATAGTTGGATTTGGTTTTGATATGAATGGCAAGTCCTCCCCATTCTGTAAGAATTGCTATAGATTTGGATAATATAAGCTCATGTATCCATGTCCATGTTTGAGCTTCTGAATCTAGCTCACTTGTTAGTATTTTTCCCTACTTCAAGTTTATGTTTCATGCTTTCATTTATGTTTGAAATTCGTCAAACATGAATTGGGGCTTGCTACAGATATTTCTCAAATCGGTATTTTGTAGCTCACTTGTTAGTATTTTTGTTGTTTGGATTTGGTTTTGATATGAATGTCATTGAAACTTCTCAAATAGGGTTTACGGGATTTAGTCAGGGCTATAAGAAATGCTATCGATTTGGATAATATAAGCTCATGTATCCATGTCCATGTTTGAGGTTCTAAATCTAGCTCACTTGTTAGTATTTTTTGATAGTTGGATTTTGTTTTGATATGAATGGAAAGTCCTCCCCATTCTATAAGAATTGCTATAGATTTGGATAATATAAGCTCATGTATCCATGTCCATGTTTGAGGTTCTGAATCTAGCTCACTTGTTAGTATTTTTCCCTGCTTCAAGTTTATGTTTCATGCTTTCATTTATGTTTGAAATTCATTAAACATGAATTGGGGCTTGCTACAGATATTTCTCAAATAGGTATTTTGTAGCTCACTTGTTGGTATTTTTGTTGTTTGGATTTGGTTTTGATATGAATGTCATTGAAGCTTCTCAAATAGGACTTGGGGGATTTAGTCAGGGCTGTAAGAAATGCAATATATTTGGATAATATAAGCTCATGTATCCATGTCCATGTTTGAGGTTCTCAATCTAGCTCACTTGTTAGTATTTTTTGATAGTTGGATTTGGTTTTGATATGAATGGCAAATCCTCATCATTCTGTAAGAATTGCTATAGATTTGGATAATATAAGCTCATGTATCCATGTCCATGTTGAGGTTATTAATATAGCTCACTTGTTAGTATTTTTCCCTGCTTCAAGTTTATGTTTCATGCTTTCATTTATGTTTGAAATTCCTCAAACATGAATTGGGGCTTGCTACAGATATTTCTCAAATAGGTATTTTGTAGCTCACTTGTTAGTATTTTTGTTGTTTGGATTTGGTTTTGATATGAATGTCAAGTTCTCCCCGTTCTTTTTTCATGCTTTCTTACAAGTTTATGTTTCATCCTTTCTTGCAAGTTTATGTTTCATCCTTTCGTTTATTTTGAAATTTCTCAAAATGTAATTGGGGCTTGCTACATATTTGAATAGTATGAGCTCACTTGTCCATTTTTTAAGATTATGGGGTAGGGTAAGGTTGGGAAAGTAGATAGGATTTAGAATAATATAGGCTAAGTTGGGCTAGGTTCAGGTATAATATAGGCCAATTTTGTCAAGTTAGAGTTAACTAGGCTAAAGGAGGGAGAGGGTGTGCTAGTGTAGGGTAAGGCTGGAGTTAACTGGAGGGAGGGCGTCATGCACCATCTAACCCCAAAAATGTTGTAAAATCCCTCAATTCCCTCCTCAAGGGCATAAGACGGCCTGACATGGGAGATAATGTCCTCTAAGGAGAGACAGCGCTAGCCTGCTGAAGGGCCAAGAGGGCGTCTGAGGTAGCTACGAAGGGAGATCGACGTCTCATAGATGAACCATAGGCCACCAGAGCAAGAAAACAAGGTGCGGGGTCACGTGACCCAATGTTCAACCCTTAAGAGCTCGGGACACCAACCCCAGGGTTAAAAAACCCAACAAAGGGAAGTCAGTAGTGCCATTAAGCCATACTACTCCTAAAGGAAGGATCAAAGTGCCTAACCATGACCACCATTGTTGAATAACACATCTTCTAGTAAAAAATGACCTCTCTCTCCTTGGGGCACATCTGAAGGTGCGCTGGGTACAAATGCAGCGTAACGCTTGGGCACAACACATTATTCATCCCATCCACAAGTCAAGGAATAACACAAATACAAATAAATACAAGACTATAATGGTGGGCCATACATTCTCCAAGCTCTACGACCATAGTCTTACATAAGTGGTTTTCTAAGGAGCTAGAGAGTTAACATCTTAGGGATAGAGTGCAAGTCGATTTTCTCCTGGACTACCAAACGATTGATCACACCTTCACACTCCGAGCCATTATTGAGGAGGGATGACATCACTCTTGGAAAGTTTATATTTTCTTTGTAGACTTTCAAAAAGTGTTTGACACAGTGTCGAGGGAAGCATTATTCCAGAGATTCCGTGACATTAGCATATCTGAGACTCTTCTAACATCCATCATGAGACTGTACGAGTCAGTTCTGGGATGCCTTAGTATGGCACATGTCCTTTTTGACTTCATCTAGAGCACCATTGGGTTAATCAAGTGTGCCTCGTCTCATCTTTCCTCCACAAACACACCCAAGAGGGTGATGGTTTCCTTCTACATCAAGTATTGATATCCCTTCTTCTCTTTGCAAATGACTTGGTGTTATTGGTATCTACTACTTAGGGCCTATAGAGACAGATTGACACCTTAGACAACTTTTGTGACCTTCGATAGTTGACGGTCAACCTAAGTAAAACCAAGGTTATGGTCTTCAGTGCATCGAAGGGATCTCTTATAGACCTACATTTTTACTTCTAGGGGGAAGAGATCGAGATCACCACATCTTTCATTTACTTGGGAGTACGACTCATGGGGCCACATCTTGGCATGTGACAACCCTTCCAGCCTTGGCTCAGCAAAGGATATGGTTCCTTATCACTTATCGAGAAACAATGCTTCTAGAACCAGTTTCAGGACATCTCGTCCAAACTCTATCTCATGGAGGCGATTATTAGACCCATGGTTCTCTATACTTCTGAAATATAGGGATTGAGCTTGATATAGATAGACTAGGCACCGACAGAGACTTCAAACCTGCTTCTCAAGTACATCATTCGATGCAAGCGTGTCGTTCCACAACCCATTATCCAGGCAAAGTTCAATGTCCACCCTTTCTTCCTTGAAGTCATCTTTCGTTTAGTCACTTTCCTTTATAGGGTCAGATCTTTCAAAGACTACCACCTCTGAGAGAGATAAGTACCCCTACCTTGCACTTTGCTCCTCATAGGCTCTTGCTTCAGATTACACCACAATTTGTGCACGTGGTTGGTTCTCAAAGGCATCTCAGCTTCTCTAGTCAGTGAGCATATCTCCAAAGCACCTTGCCCCCTTATTTTACAATTACTGTTATGTTACGTTAGATGGTTCAACACTTATCCATTTAATCTAACAAGTAGTAAATCAAGTAAAACGTGTAGAAGAGACAAAAGACCAAAATTACAGGTGTCAGGCACTCCCAACAAGACATGCCATGGTTTCTATAAAATCATGAAAGATTATAGAGTTACAACAAGGTGGATGTGACGAACCGACAACACTCCCTACATGGGAGCCTCGCATGCAGAAACCCCACAAATTTACATCTAAGAGAAAAGCCCACAAAACTTGAAGGCAAACTTCCCCGCTAAAATAGCGTGTGCCCCTACGACCTGCGAGCTACTGTGACAACCAGACTTTGATTTTTCCTTAGAGCTCTTTGTTGCAACTCCCTTTCTTAATGATACCTTTGGATGAGCCTTGACACACCTTTGTATGCGCTAGGTGTGTCAGGGAGGTGACCCTTGCGTGGTCACCCATCAAGGCACTTTGCTTTAGTGCACACACTGACATGCCTACCTTGGTCCCTTGCTGCACACAACTTGGATGACGCCCATTTTCCACTTAGCTTCGTTGTTGAAGCCTTATACGTGCCCCTCAACACTCACTGGTCTTGCTAACGCTCCAATCCTTGTTATCGACGTGGCCTTGCTAGTCTGCTTGCCACTTGATGTGCTGGTCCAAACCCCACAATTTTACATCCAAGAGAAAAGCCCACAAAACCGGAAGGTAGACTTCCCTACTAAAAAAACATGTGCCCCTATGGCATGCGAGCTACCGTGACACCCAGACTTCGATTTTGCCTTAGAGCTCTTCGCTGCAACTCCCTTTCTTTATGATACCTTTGGATGAGCATTGACACACCTTTGTATGCGCTAGGCGTGTCAGGGAGGTGACCCTTGTGTGGTCACCCATCAAGCAACTTTGCCTTAGTGCACATGCTAACATGCCTACCTTGGTCCCTTGTTGACCACAAGTTGGATGACGCCCCTTGTCGGCACCCGTTTGCCACTTAGCTTCATTGTCGAAGTCTTAGATGTGCCCTTCAACATTCACTGGTCTTACTAACACTCCAATCCTTTTTTTCGATGTACCCTTGCCGGTCCACTTGCCACTCGATGTGCTGGTCCAACCCCTCTCTAGCCGACTAATGCTTCTTGCCACTTGTTTTCTTTGCCAAGTCACGTCGAGCGCCCACTTTCCTTGGTCGTCGCCCGCTTCTTTTATGTGCCTTGTCTGAATGCCCATCCACCCAATGGTCGTGCCTTGTCGAACAAGTATTGCTGATGCTCAAGCTTGCCATGCTCGACGCCCCTTTGTGTGTGGGTGAGCGCTCACGCTGCGCTCCCCATATGTCGGGTTTCCAATCCGTGCTACTCTGCTATTGAACTGAGCTTTCGTTTGTCATGCCACTTTTTCTGTGATTCTTCATCGAGCTACCACACCGTGTCAACAAGTTCCTCGGTGGGTTATGCGCAATGTTATCGAAACCAAATCGGTCATCGAACCGACGAAGCCCAAAATGTGAAACAGACCGGAACCGGCAAAAAACTGGGTAAAAAACCAGCTGACTAAAAAATACATAAAATATTCATATTTTGTAAAAAACATATATATTCATGTGCATACATATGAATCCAAACCATTAATACAGAAATATGCAAACTTTCTCATATATATAGCAAATATGGGTGCAAATATCCGAAATAGCACCTAGTGCAATACATCTCTGAGGTTCTGAACCAATGTACATTAACAAAGAGGCTCCAAAGTACATCAACAAAGTTCTATTTTCTGTTTTTTTTTTTAAATTCAGTTTCATGAGTCCCTAGTCCAGACCGGCCGGTTTGGTCGGTTTTGACCGGTTCGGTACCCAGTTTGGAAAAAAATCTGGTTTTATTATTTTTTTTTGCTGACCGGACCAGCCAACCCTATAAACTGGTTAGACCGGCCGGTTTTGCCGGTTCCGGTCCAGTTCCGATAACACTGGTTATGCACCTACACTTCCAAAGTGTTGTTTGACTTATCCATTGGGTCGAGCGCTTGTTCCATGGATGCACACCCTCATGCATGCTGATGGGAAACCACATGACAAACCAACACTTAGTGTAAAAATGACTAAGTGTCTTATCATCTGTAGTGTCGAAGGCATCCAAGTCAGGTTCCTTGAACGAGTGAGGTGGGACAACCGGTCGAGGAACTTAGGCCGTTACAACCTTCCTTTTCGATTTTATCCACTTGTTCTTACATGAGAAGATGTTCTTTCATTCCTGATTGGGGATACCCCCTTCTAGGACCTAGCTTATGTGGTTTTCTCTAAGCTGGCATTTTCCTCCCCACTTCCACTATGATTCGATGGATCCAACAAGGAAACAATAAATTTCGACGTATCTTTCGAGCAATATACACCCAGCGAGAGTGGGTGGGATGCTGAAAACGGTGCAAGGAGATATGTAAACCCTTGCTAGTACCATATCCTTTAGGGACTATCTATTTTTCCTTAACCACCGCATAGAGGGCCAAAGTCTGATGGAAAACCTAATCCTTCATAAACTAGGGGAAAATCCCTCCCTTTCCATTGTCTTCGAATGATACAAAAATTTATTCCAAGCTTAGGATGTGAAAGCTGAAAATAGTTGTCTATACTGGCTCCACAAATTCCCGGTGAAAGAGACATCCGAGAAGTCAAGCCCTGGTACCAATCTAGCCGCCAAACCTACACCCAAAAGGGGTGTGTATGGAAGAAACCCCTCCTACCTCCATCCAATCCTAGGACCTAGGCTCAACGTGGATAGATCTTGTAGTAAACTCTATCTAGATGACAATTGGTGTCACCCAATTCTTCTGACCTTCCAGCAGGTTTGGCAAGTAATCCAATAATTCCTCCTCTACCATCCAGAAGAACAACTAGTGAAATGTCACCAACTCCTACCAACGAAATGTCATCGATAGAAAGACAAAAGACCAATTGGTTGTATACTTACAAAAAAAAATTGCACTATCATTTATTAATTTATGATAGGGCACGGTGGAATCGAACCACCAATCTCCTGCTTATAAGGCAAGCGAGTTAACACCCACCCTTTAAGAATTTGGGAGAGGAGCAATATTAACACCCATATTTCATCATCTGTAATTCAAGCTACAAATTCCATCATTTAAACTTGCACTTCATAGTTTGAAGCAATTACAGAAATGTTCTAATCCAAGTCAATGCTTATCCACTTTCTCAGCTCCTGTAGTTACATTATCGAAACAAAATAAAAAACCAAGTAGCTCGTATAAATGATTACCATGATTTTTTATAAGCTTTGGATTCGACATTGCAGGTGTAATGTCCCATTTGTGACAAGCAGGAGAATTACCTAATGAATATTCCACATAGAAATACAAGCACACTATTGGCAGGGACATGATGTCATTAGCAAATAAAGAGGATCACTTAAGCAAGAGAAAGTGACATGTGTGGCATGCAAGGCCCAATTCAAAATGCATGCAGCATGCATCATTAAAGTTGCATGCATGCATAAGTTAAATTGCATGTGTCATGCATAGGTCAAAAAGAATAAAAGGAAGCAAATCGACTTCTCAAGGTATGCATTGTTATTTTCATTATTGAGATTTGGTCTTGAGATCTCGGTGAGCTTATTGGATGTTGAGGATGGAAACCATCGACAAGTCTTGGTTTCGATGGTGAAATCTATCCATCCTAGCTAAGTTCAAGGAAAGATCATCCAGATCTATCACCATGCTTGTATTTTGGAGAGAGCTCTTGAGCTTGAAGAGGGTTTGGAATGAAACCCTAGCTGGTATTAGCTTTAGAAATTCGCTCTAGTTAATTTAAGAGAGATTCCACTTAGGATTCTCATTTGAGCTTGCATTTGAGAAAGTATTCAGCGGATTACATTGTTGGATTTTGTTGTAGAGTTGAGAGTCTAGGAGGGTGCAATTGCCAGCTCAGTTAGGAGACTTTTCAGGGAGGGCACATCTGTCTAGAAATTCTAGTGTTTTGTTGAGCAGGAAATAGGAGGCGCAGGAGTCTAAGAGGCTGTAAACTTCCCTTCAAGGCTGGGATGTTATGTTGAAAGTTGTATTTCCTCATCTGGGACGAATATCTTCATCACAGGCTAATATTCCTTGTTAGAAGGGCTGAGTTTAATTACTGGGTGCTGCATATTGCCGGTGGGTCGACTTCCTTGTTGGTGGTTGCATATAAACCGTTGGAATAGTTGAATATATCTTCCACAAGGGCACATGACTGTGTTATTTATCTTCAGGGTCAATTCTACTTCTTTTGGCCAAATACTCTTACCTAGAGCTATGTATTGGTTAGAGAGTTGGAGTTTCACCTTCCTTGAAAAGCTAGGTGGACTTTGGTGAGGACGCAGGTCTTCGAAAAGGGCATTTCCTTGCTTTTGTTCTTAAACATCTTAATGAAAGACGTTCTGTAGATTGACACACCAGCTAGGTGCACTTAGAGAAGGGTATCATCCACTGTGCAGCAAGTATACCAATATGGGAACCAAACGCCATTTCCAGGCATACAAGAAATTTGGTATATTCACTAGAAATCTGCTATTAATTTACTGATTCATCTCTTGATTGAAGAAACGCTGTATTCAAGTTTATTGTGAATGTTAGCATTGATATTCATGTCTTAAATTTTAGCATTGATATTCATGTCTTATACTTTTAAAATGTATGGCATACTTGCATAGTGAGAATCAACTAGGATAGTTCTCTCCTTTAAAAAATGTTCAAGGATGAACTATCAAAATTCTTAGTAAATATCTGGTAATTGATCTAATAAATACATAAGATATTAGAATGTAGCCAAAACAGGTCAACACAGTTAAAGTAAGAGAAAAAATAAAGAAATTAGTTAACATTTATGACTTGAGTTAATTAGAGCAGCCAATTTGACTCAGCTTTTTAGTTAACTATTACCTTTAGTACCCTCTAAATCCATCCCATATCTAATAGGTTTGATCTCCTGTAGTATTTTTATCATATAATTCATAATCTTCCAAATGAAACCAAAACTTCTAAAACTTAGTATCTCTCTTCAGAATGGAAAAAATCACCCTGTACAGATAGGCTCTCCACATGCTCTCTTCTTTCTTCACTTTGTTGCACGTAGCATAGTGTAGATTTTTGAAGAATCTAGTACATAATGGGTCTATCAAGGCTAGTACATATGAATATACAATATGAATAGTGAAATATAAATGATAAAAGGCAACCAAAAAAGAAACTCTGATACTTGTAAGGTCTTACTACATTATATATTGATTTAAGTGTTGGAAGTTGTTTTAAGGAAACGGCTAAAAGAGAAATGAGGCACAAGAATTAACATAAAGTGCAACAAGAATTAACATAAAGTAATGAGATTTCAGAAATTCTAAAAGCATAATGCTAGTGTACCTCCAAAATGTGTTTAGAATGCACATGCTACTTTCAAAGTGAGAGATTTCTTGATATGCTCATATTAATATACTAAATATTTTTATAGATATTTCTATTTTGGCATAGATTTCATTTCTCTTATCCACTTCACTTTACTTTCTTTTCTGTGTATTACAAAATCACTTTACTTGCTTTTCTGTGTATTGCCTTCTGTAGTAGACAGTTTCGTACTCCTGCTTTGTAACAACATCAATTGTATTCAATATTCCCATTGACCTACTTTTGTGGCCATTATTAGTATGGTCTTCACTTGCTTAAATAGTTTGTTCACTTCAATTTTGTGTCTCTAGAGAAGTACATAGAGGGATATAAGCAAGCCTACTCCCTCTCTACTTGGGAAGGATGTTGATTTCTCTGTTACATATTTTTTATAGTTTAATAGAATTTACATCCATTAGAAATGATGATTGCTTGGCACTGATTATATCAATAGAACTTTGGGTGTTGACCCTCTATCTAAAGTCTATGTACCATGGAATTGTTCTACTTTAAACAGTTTTTATGGTGGAATGGAACTTTATCAAAGATGGATTTTATTTGTGAACAGTTTATCTTAATTAAAGTTAAGAGGTGCTATTTGAGATTTGAGCTTATCAAATAATATATTTTTTTACTACAAAACATGCATATTTAAATTTAAATTTCTTATAATATTTTTTTTACTACAAAATATGCATATTTAAATTTAAGTTTCATAATTTGACAGCTGAAGATGAATATTACACTTCATGTATATCTTTCAAAGTTCGACACTAAAATAAAGATATTAAGAATAAAAATATGATAGCATATAAAGAGATAAAGAATGAAAATATGATGGAAAATTGACGGTCGACGGCCGCTAAGACTCTGCCGGTGTTTTGTGACGGGTCCTTCGAGGGCTATGTCTGCCAGGCCTCTGGCTGGGAGGTCAGTCGACTGATTCCAAATAGAAGGGAATATTGTTGGATTCGAGGCTATCCTCATGCAGGCTCATGTGCTGAGTGGTTGGCATGGATCGTTGGTGGGGCAGTCCAATGGTGACCGGGGTGCAAGATTCGCCCCCTGACCTACTCTTGGATGCCTTCGACTGCTTAATTTCCTTTTAGAATAGGATATCAGGTAAAGGAGACCCTCCAAAGTTTGTCAAAAGAATTGAAGATGTGTCGGAAGTTGCCCTTCCTCTGGAAGAAACTATTCGGGTTGCTCTTTCCTTGGAAGATCGAGCCTTGATTAGGTAATTCATGGGGCTCTGGCCCTCGCCAAAAACTACTGATAGCTAGGTCCAAAGAAATTGGAGACCCCTAATCTCCAAAAATGTTGCATCATACTCTGTCGGAAGGGGTTACTTTTTGCTCGACTTCGAATCCAAGGAAGACAAAGATTTAATTTTCAGGAATGGGCCCTATTTCAAGGGGCTGCAGAGTCTCTATCTTAATGGGTGGACTCCGGACTTCAACCCCGAGGCTGACACCCCCAAAGCTGTACCAGTCTGGGTCAGACTCCCCAACCTCCCTATGCATTGCTGGAATCCTAAATCTCTCCATGCTATAGGAATCGTTTTGGGGAAACACATTGACATGGCTAGCCCAAAGGACCAATACGCTTGCGCCCGCATATGTGTTGAGGTTGATCTCGAAGCTGGATTTCCAGAAGCTATAAAATTAATAGTGGGGAATTGTCCCACTTCCAAAAGCTTGACTATGAACAACTCGCTTTCAAGTGCAGAGGTTGCCATGAATACAGGAACTCCATTCGTAATTGCCCTAAAAATCCAGAAATCCAACAGGATAAGGCGGAAGGATGGCATAGCGTGAATAGATCTAAACCTAAAAATGAAGCCGGTGTGGCTCCTAAGAAGGGTGAGGGGAACAAAGAAGCTAGAGTTATCCCTCTTGAAGGATCTCAAGAAACCTCCAAGACTAAAGAAACTAATGAAGTAAGTGATGACTCTAATGAAGCCAAAGAGAAATCAAATCTAGTAATGGAGATAGTAAGGAATCCGAAGTAGTCCTATCAGATCATCAAGTGAAAGATCAAGACGAAGGTACAGTAGTGATAAAAGGAGAAAAAATGGGAAAATCAGAGGAAGAATCTGAATCCGAAGAAGAAGAAGGGGAGGAAGGGGAAATAGAACTAACTACCCCAAGAATGGCTCTTCAAATATATAAAATCTGTAAAAAAGCGTTGCCTCAATTCAAAGATGAGTTGTATTGGATTCCGGGCAATGGAAAATCGGTCAACCTATGGCAAGACGTGATTCTAGGAATGCCTCCTCCACAAATCCCATGACTGCAACACTGGATGGTAGCGTTGGGTTTTAATACTATTTGGGATATTTCTGAATGGGAAATTGAAGAGCCAAATCAATGGGCAGGACGGGTATTGCCGGAGTGTCCTGAAGAGTTAAAGATTGAAAAAAAATTGTTGCTTAATCATTTGGTTGGGTTAGCTCCGATGGCCGAGTCCAGGAAGGAAAGGCGTGGCTGGAGAATGCAATCTGGTAGACATTCAGTGTCTGAGGGATACCAATGATTTACTGCTAACTATAATGTCCCGACCAATCCAAAAAATTGGAATTATCTGTGTAACTGCAGTACGTTGCCGAAGATTGAGATGTTCACCTGGTTGTTGATGCATGAGAGAGTGCTTATAGGTGAGAATTTGGAAAAAAGGGGGTTCTCTGGTCCATTTAGCTGCCCCCTCTATGTTGAAGCTTCTGAAAATATCAACCATCTTTTTTAAAGTGCCCTTATGCTATCTTTGTTTGGAAGGATGTGTTGAAGCGTTGGGGAGATGGAATGCAATTGCTGGACCAAATCCAGGTCCGTTTCCTCAAATGGGATAAATTGTATCAGGGAGAGCTGACTCAAAAAAAAGGAGTGAGAGCATGTTGGATGAAACTCCCTAAAATAATATGCTGGTGGATTTGGAATGAAAGAAATCATAGAATATTTCAGGACAAGATTCAACCATCATGGAATACTGCTGTCAAAGTAAATGCTTTGTTCAAGGAGGTTGTCAGTATTTCAAAGGTCCCAAACAACAAAGAAAATCCGACTAATAAAGAAAAAATTGGATGCAAAGTCTCAATATTATGGATGTAAATAACATGGCTGCTAAAAAATTGGATGAATGGGAGGTCATAATGGACAAGTCCCAGTTTGAGAACTGGTTAAGAGAAAGGAAGATTTTAAACTATTTTTTGATGGGGCCTTGAAAGGGAACCCTGGAAGAGCGGGATGAGGAGGAGTTGTTATTGACCCGGGTGGGAAAGTCGAGATAGAATACTTTTGGAACATTGGATATAATTCCAATAATATGGCCAAGGCATATGGGCTCTAGCTAGGTCTCAAGCAGTTACAGAAGAAAGGAGTGGACGAGGTAATGGTTTTTGGTGATTCCAAGTTAATTATTTAGGAGTTGAATGGGGGAAGAAGGGGCAAGAATGATCAAACAACAAGGCTGATTAATAGAATTAGATCCAAGGCCAAAATGTTTAGGAAGGTCAACTTTTTTCATGTTCTTAGGGAGCTAAATGTTTTGGCGGATCTTGCAGCCAATAAATCTATAGCTATAGGTCTCAATGAACTTATTGTTAACTCGGTTGTAAGCATTGATATACCTCCTTAGCTCCATGGTAGGTCAATTTCCCAGAGGAAGTAGAGAATAGGTTGCTTGTTGTAACGAGTTTTCTTTCAATGATTTCTTTGTTGAGTTTTTCAATATAACATAACCATTTCTATTAAAAAGAAAATTGAAAATACGATAGCTCATATAATGGTGAATATGATAGCATATAAAGAGATTAAGAATGAAAATATAATAGCTCATATAATGGCGAACCATACATAGATGACTTGGTATCATGTTGAAATGAATGGAAGGGTTGTTTTGATACCCATGAACAACATCCATGTTCATCACTAACTATGAAAAGCTACGTGGTGCTTGTATATGCTTTTAAGTCTTGCACAAGTATTATGAATTTTATGACTTCACTTTTGGATTAGCGCATTTGTTTATAGATTTATCTACATTGGATTAAATAACAAGATTGCATCTGTCTATGTAAAGGGTCATAGCCCAACAGTTGATGGTCCGTATTTTTTTATGTCACTCGTGTGTCTCTTTGAGACATGTAATATTACACTTTTGTTGATTTTTAATTTGTAATACAGCACAAATAATTGCTCCACTTCCCCAAACCCAACAATTCACACCAACTAAACTCTTTGGAAATGTGACATAAAATAATATCAGATGAGATAGTTTTCTTAATGTCTAATAAAACCACAATAGGTCCACTAGTAGCAATGGCCCTCTAGAAGCTAGGAACACGACCTCACCTCTCTTCTATTGTTGGCATCAAAGATAGGGGGTAGGGGGAACTGATGAGATAGTTTTATTAATGTCTAATAAAACCACAACCACAACTACAAATAGGTCAATCAAACTACTAAGTACATTAATGTGGAATAGAAAATGGAAGTGCAAAAATTACGCACATAAAGTCATGGTAAATGCAAATTTTATCTTTACTCAATCAAAACAAAGTTGTAACACAGATGTCTTACCTTAACCCACTTCCCCAACCCAAAAATTTACACCAACTCAACTCTCTGGAAATGTGACATAAGATAAGATGAGATCCCACTTCTGCAACCTTAACAATTCATACCGACCCCACTTCCCCAACCTCAACAACTCACACCAACTCAACTCTTTGAAAATGTGACATATGATAAGACATAGAATAAGACAAGATAAGATGAGATGAGATGTGTGATAAAAGATAAGATGAGATGAGAAATGTGACATAGGATAAGATGAGATGTGTGACAAAAGATCAGATGAGATGAGATAGGGTGAAATCGATGAGCTATCTTGGATATTATCTTTAAATGAGGGGAAAAAATGCTTATTTATTAAAAATTATGAATATTTATTAAAAATTATCAAATTAAATAATGTTATGATATTTCAATTAGCTTTTAAGTTCTCATGCAAATATTAAATTATGATATTAAATAAAGATGATATTTTATTATCATTTCTTATTGCTTTACAAATACAAAATAAAAATTTAATGAATATTTATTAAAAATTATCAAATTAAATAATGTTATGATATTTCAATTTGCTTTTAAGTTTTCATACATACAAATATTAAATTATGAAATTAAGTAAAGTTATGATATTTTATTTACCTTTCTGGTTGCTTTGCATGTTATGACAAATATTAAATTATGAAATTAAGTAAAGTTATGATATTGTATTTTTTTTGGTTGCTTTGCACAGACAAAATAAGTCTAATAAAGCTTTGAGAACATAGGATGGAGAAAGTTTTATAGTTTTTTTTAAATAATATGTTTTTAAATAAAACAAAATATATTAAAATTTATTTTTAAAATTGAAAGAAATATATTAAATTAGTATTTTATTAAGAATTTTTAAACAAAATATATTAAAAATTTTAATACAATGAATATTTAAATTTAATATTCTAATATCTTGATTAAAAATATATATTTAATAAATATTTCATTAAAAATTTAAGCTATATTCTAATATTTGATAATATATTAAAATTTATTTTTAAAATTAAAAGAAACATATTAAATTAGTATTTTATTAAGAATTTTTAAACAAAATATATTAAAAAATTTAATACAATGAATATTTTGTAACTAAATTTAATATTCTAATATCTTGATTAAAAATATATATTTAATACATATTTTATCAAAAATTTAAGCTATATTCTAATATTTGATTAATATTTACATAAAAATTTAAAAGCATTATAGATTAAATTATTAATAAAATATTTATTGAATATATTAACTAAATTTAATATTCTATTGATTAAAAATATATATTTAATAAATATTTTATTAAAAATTTAAGCTATATTCTAATATTCAATTAAAAAT
>LPNX010914731.1:40013-57505 GCA_001517045.1 Pseudotsuga menziesii | reverse complement strand
ATATATATATATGTTGAGGTATGAATGCATTTAAGTGTAATGGATTTTATTGCAGTTGTTTCAAATTAGAAATAAATAATTAAAAAAAAAAGAATATAAAAAATAACAAATAAATGATGGATGTTTAACTCATAGTGGATGTAGCTACAACTTATGGCTATAAGTAGAAGAATCTGATATATATATATATGGTTAATAAATGGATAACTTCTAGCTGATAAATTGATTAAAAAATAACTGATGATTGATAAATGGATAACCAGTAGGTGATAAGTATAATTTAAAGTGGACTGATAGTTGATGCATGGTTATGGTCTATGGACTTAACAACCAACAAATTAAGCAGTAAAGCTAGTTAATACTCATTTGTAAATGCACTTTACATTTTGAATAGTAAAAAAATGAAATATATGTTTTAACAAAATAATGTGACATCAACAACTTTAACTTACATACACTTTAACTTACACTTAAATTTTGGTGAGCAAACATGTATCTACACCAAAAAAAACCTTAAAATGTGACCTAGACCAAATTTGCATTACTGGTGTGCACCTTAAAAAAACAACTCCACAACAAGACCAAAATGCTGTATAGTGGCAGATTCTGCTCTAGCTTCGTCTACTATTCAACTTTACTAGGATCGTCCATGAACGGTGCATCATTTACAGTTGAATTTTGGTGAGCAAACATGTATCTACTAGCAATTTCAGACCCATCTGATCCCGGGTCTGTCATCTCCTGCTCAACATTGTTCTGTTCTCAGAATAATCTCCAATACTCTCTATATTCAATCGATACAAATCTTCAGTGCTGGTATCCCAATACCGTTTATGTTCCAATTCTCGCAATTTATTTCTGGTTTCGTTGTGAAACTTCGAGTTGAAATGACCATCGAATGACAAGTTCAGATCATACCGTGACTGGTTCTGCTGGTTCAGATCATACGCTGAGTACTGTTGGTGCTGATCAGTTGTAGAATTAAGAAAAAAGAAAAGGCTGCCAGATAAAACGAAAACCATGAAGGAGAGAAGTGCAATATACCATCGCCTTCTTTGCTTTCTTCTCATTCGAGCTTTGCGAGATCTCTGCATTGTTTCTTATGGACCCTTCCCTCCTCTCGGCTAATTAGCAACACCAAAGGGTCGAACTATATCAACTTCAGATTGGGATAGAAATGTATGAAAAATTTAAAATGGACTATATTTATTATATATAGACACACGTTGAGCATCCTGCGCCGACGTATTTGTGTTTTCTTCCATGTAAGTCCCTTCTTTTAAGGACCTTCAGAGAAGGTAATAGGAAAATAGGAGGTCTAATCTTAGATTGCTATGTTATTTAGTCTTATGTAATAACTGCTTATCTNCTTCCATGTAAGTCCCTTCTTTTAAGGACCTTCAGAGAAGGTAATAGGAAAATAGGAGGTCTAATCTTAGATTGCTATGTTATTTAGTCTTATGTAATAACTACTTATCTCTTCCTTATTTTATTTGGATAGGGAAATATATATATATTATTGTTATTGTTTTTTATAATACCAAGAAAGAATATTTATGAAATTTTTTTTTTTTTTTTTGAAGATTATGAGTATTCTACTCAAGAAGGATGAAAAAGATTACCTAGTGCCTCTTCAAAAATCCATAATCACTCCATAGCATATCCACTTGCATCTATGTCCACCTCAAAGGAGATTTTTCAAATCAAGAAATGTGAGAGTATTTGCAGTTTTGGTGTGCATGCACATTGATTTTGAAATATTTTTGGTATTATAAGATGAATAGTGCAAATATTATGGTAAAAAGCCTTTTCCTTACTCTCAAAAGCACACTTACAATGGTACTGAGCCTTTTTTTACCCTCAAAACAAACCTAGAAGGGTAAACACTAGGGTTTCACCCTCAAAAGTTGCCTTCTTGCTTATTTCTTGTTTTTAGGGAGTTTTTGCTATTTTCTTGGTTTAAAAGCACTCTTGTATGAGCAGGCTATCTATTCTTGGATTTTGTGTACTTAACTTAGCAATTAAGGATCAATTAAGGAGGGGGGGATTTGTGTAACATGAGGCACACAAGCACCTCATTGGCCTATCATAAGCATAGTTAGATCGCATTAGCATGCATAATCATCATTCTTCAATAGGAAAGTGTAGGTCATTTAGGGGTGATTAATGAGGGCTTCACTAGCACTAATATTTTGCATGTAATTTTAAGCCTAAGCTAGGTTTCCTATATAATGAATCTTACATCATATTAATCAACTATTCATTCATGTACTCTCGTGGAGCATTCATTCTTTCTTAATAATGTTGTCGTTTTTGTAACTTTGGAAGATATTAAGATGTATATTATCATTGTATATTGTTGTACCCCCATTGGAGATGTGTTTCCCTCCTTTCAGGATGAAATTATTTTGTATGGTCCTTGATGTACAACCTCCGTTGTAAGTCGGGGCAATAGTCCCCAATGTAATATAATGTAATGTATTTTCGGAGTCTCTCTACGAGAAGTCAGCCCTAATAGGGTTAGAAGTCGACCCAGTCAAGTTGGGAGGTCAGTCACTTGAAGGGTATAAATAGGGATGCGTCCTCCCTCATTTATACACACTCACACTCACTCAAGGTCCCATGAGGAGAGAGAGAGAGCTGCAGAAGACTTGGCAAGGCTCACATCTAACTTCCATAGTAATAGTTATTGGTGTTATGCATTTCTCAACACTATTTTACAATAAACTTGCTAGGTTGGAGACTTTCGTAGCTATGGCATTTAGTTTTTTTATTTATATCTTTCAAGCATATAAACTTAAAAAATTAGTAATAGTTATTGGTGTCATGCATTTATCAACACTACTTTACAATAGACTCGCTAGGTTGTAGAATTTCGTAGCTAAGATATTTATTCTCTTTATTTCTATGTTTCAAGCATTTTAACTCAGACATTTAAATAAAAGGTAAACAAATCTTGTTTTTGGTGATTCCAAATGCTTGAAAGGATNTTTCGTAGCTAAGATATTTATTCTCTTTATTTCTATGTTTCAAGCATTTTAACTCAGACATTTAAATAAAAGGTAAACAAATCTTGTTTTTGGTGATTCCAAATGCTTGAAAGAATGTAACGCATGCTAAGAAAACATGAGAATCATACTCACATGGGATTACCATGGACTCCATTAATCAATGAATATGACCTTAATCAATCGCTAGGTTTTTGTTCTTTTATTTTACTAGATACTAAGGATAATCACTACCTCAACATTACGTACCAAATCTCTCTACAAGTATGACTTCAAATTTTGAAGTTGCTAACAACTATTCCTTCTACTTCACTATTGTTCCTACCTCACCATCCTTTATCCCTTTATGGAACTCATATAGGTATATAATATTAAATATGTGAGAAATATCAGAAGTTTTTATAAATCTAGCGTGTAGACATTATTATATATTTTTCTCAAAATATTACATCGNCTTTATCCCTTTATGGAACTCATATAGGTATATAATATTAAATATGTGAGAAATATCAGAAGTTTTTATAAATCTAGCGTGTAGACATTATTATATATTTTTCTCAAAATCTTACATCGACCAATCATTTTGTAATTGAATTTATTTTATCGGCCCCTTGGAATTTTTTCCTTTCTTGAGTTTTCCATTACCATATCAGTATCTTCAAAAAATTCCAATATCCATCTCACATATGCCTTATTCTTGTAGTTGATCATTACTTTGCTATATTCTAACATGTTCATGAGATTTCCTTCATACTCTATTCAAAATTGTTAGCATTAGTACCCTTTTAATTATTTGTGTCTCGTAACTTGACCAAATCAAAATCACTTTTTGGAGACATACCAAAACCTACTTGAAATGGACTTATGTCAATGGATCTATTTGCACTGGAGTTTGTACCTAGACTACAGAAGTGCAAAGTCCACACAATATTGAATGTTTTAGGTAGATGACTGGGTTTTAGTTTCTCTAAAATTCAAAGAGAAAAGTGAGGATCAAGAATTAGGCTTACAATGATTAATCAACCGTTATAATTGCAAAGTCCACACAATATTGAATGTTTTAGGTAGATGACTGGGTTTTAGTTTCTCTAAAATTCAAAGAGAAAAGTGAGGATCAAGAATTAGGCTTACAATGATTAATCAACCATTATAATAATATAAAGAATGAATAAAAGACTGTGTGTACACATCATTTCAAGAACATAATCCTACTTCAGATCTTAAAATTCATGAACAAACATACTTTCTGGATAGGAAAGCATAGTAAATGTCAACCCATTCACAAGCATTCTAAGTTAAAATACTTTTATCAAAGAACAACGCCATAAACAAGGTGATCACATTAAACATTAGCATTTACCATGATAATGAATAAAATAGGCTCATCTCAAATTTAATGTCATTCCAAAGCAGTCTTTAGATTTCTTATAAAAGATCAAAACATGTCCAACACAGACGATGATGTCCCATATCCTGATCTCTGAAAATTAATTTCCAGTCCCTTTTCTTTGTTTTCTTTTCACACTTATATAAAACGTTTTAAAAATAGCAGTTTATAAGATCCAAACTTTAATAATCGAATAGACTAAAAATAGAAAAGAGCCATCACATCAATTATTTGATTCTCAACTAATTTGACTCATAACATAAAATCAAACACCTACACATATTTAACATTAATATTTGACAGATGTTGATGATGATGAATCATCCTATAAATTATAGAAACATGAACTTCATCTTGTGCTTGAACAGTCTAGCTAGATCTTGATTTGAATCAAAACACGAATAGTCAGAGCTTCCTATTTTCCTCTTCCAACATTGTAATCCCCTCTAATTCCTGGGACCTCCTCTACAACGGAGAGAACTCTGCAACCATTGTTTGAATTTTGCTTTGGAGTTATTTATTCTGGCTAATAAGCTCTTAATTTTTCTTCCAAGTAAGCTTCTTTCTTCTCGGCACATGTTTTGAGGATGTTATTAGCTCTTGATAATTTGCATTGGTTTCCTCCATATCTTCTCTCATGCTCCTATTTTCCAGCATTAACTGATCATTTGAATCATTCAGGTATCCATTTCAAGCTTTATATTATTGTAATGATTTCTTAATAACTTCAACTTTTGATAATGTCTCCATGGCTATTTGATGTGTAGGGATTTATTGCTCTTCTGATTATTCAACATTTGGGGACTTTGAACACATGCCCATCTCAAATTCATATATTTTTTTGTTTACCTTTATCTTTATGACCTTCCTCAGACAATTCTGAAATATGCTCCTGTTCCTTTTTAATGTCATCGAGGGTTTTATCTACTGTGTAATGTTCTATATCTGCAACTTGTGGATCTTCATCACTCGAAGAATCTTCCACAATAGTTACTGTATTCTTTTGGAATTTGGAATCAAGAAAAAATTTCATAGTCATGCTTAATTTATTTTTGGGGCTAGTCCTTTGTCTCTAATTTCTTCCCCGAAGCTCTGAAACAGGAGTATCTACATTTTTTGTACTGGAAGAAAGTTCTTGAATCATTCATCTACTCTCGTGGAGCATTCATTCTTAATAATGTTGTCATATTTGTAACTTCAGAAGATATTAAGATTTATATTATCATTGTATATTGTTGTAACCCCATTGGAGATGTGTTTCCCTTGTTTTAGGATGACATTATTTTGTATGGTCCTTGAGGTACAACCTCCGTTGTAAGTCAGGGAAATAGTCCCAGTGTAATATAATGTAATGTATTTTTGGAGTCTCTCTAGGAGAAGTCGGCCCTGTTAGGGTTAGAAGTCGACCCAGTCAAGTTGGGAGGTCAGTCACTTGAAGGGTATAAATATAGATGCGTCCTCCCTCATTTATACAAACTCACACTCACTCAAGTTCCCATGAGGAGAGAGAGAGAGAGTTGCAGAAGACTTGGCAATGCTCACATCTCACTTCCATAGTAATAGTTATTGGTGTTATGCATTTCTCAGCATTATTTTACAATAAAATTGTGAGGTTGGAGACTTCCATAGCTATGGTTTTAGTCTTTTTATTTAAAACTTTCTAGCATTTTAACTAAAAAAATTAGTAATAGTTATTGGGGTCATGCATTTATCAACACTATTTTACAATAAACTGGCTAGGTTATAGAATTTCGTAGCTAAGATATTTAGTATCTTTATTTCTATGTTTCAAGCATTTTAACTCAAACATTTAAATAAAAGGGAAACAAATCTTGTTTTTGGTGATTCCAAATGCTTGAAAGAATGTAATGCATGGTAAGAAAACATGAGAATCATACTCATGTGGGATTAACCATGGAATCCATTAATCAATGAATATGACCATAATAAATCACTAGGTTTTTGTTCTTTTATCTTACCACATACTAAGGATAATCACCACCTCAACATTACATACCAACTCTCTCTACAAGTATGCCTTCAAATTTTGAAGTTTCTAATAACTATTCCTTCTACTTCACTATTGTTCCTACCTCACCATCCTTTATCCCTTTATGGTACTCATATAGGTATATAATATTAAATATGTGAGAAATATCAGAAGTTTTTATAAATCTAGCATGTAGACATTATTATATATTTTTCTCAAAATCTTACATCGACCAATCATTTCGTAATTGAATTTATTTTATTGCCCCCCTAGAATTTTTTCCTTCGTCGAGTTTTCCATTACCATATCAGTATCTTCGAAAACTTCCAATATCCATCTCACATATGCCTTATTCTTGTAGTTGATCGTTACTTTGTTATATTCTAACATGTTCATGAGATTTCCTTCATACTATATTCAAAATTGTTAGCATTAGTACCCTTTTAATTATTCGTGTCTCGTAACTTAACAGAACCAAAATCACTTTTTGGAGACATACCAAAACCTACTCGAAATGGACTTACATCAATGGATCTGTTTGCACTGGAGTTTGTACCTAGACTACAAAAGTGCAAAGTCCACACAATCTTGCATGATTTAGGTAGATGACTGGGTTTTAGTTTCTGTGAAATTCAAAGGGAAAAGTGAGGATCAAGACTTAGGCTTACAATGGTTAATCAACAGTTATAATATAAAGAATAAATAAAATATTGTGTGTACACATCATCTCAAGAACATAATCCTACTTCAGATCTTAAAATTCATGAACAAAAATACTTTCTTGACAGGAAATCATAGTAAATGTCAACCCTTTCACAAGCATTCTAAGTTAAAAGACTTTTATCAAAGAACTGCGTCATAAACAAGGTGATCACATTGAACATCAGGATTTACCATGATAATGAATAAAATAGGCTCATATCAAATTTAATGTCATTCCAAAGCAGTCTTTAGATTACTTATAAAAGATCAAAACATGCTTGATACAGATGATGATGTCTTGTATCTTGATCTCTGAAAATTAATTTCCAGTCCCTTTTCCTTCTTTTCTTTTCATACTTATATCAAATGTTTTAAAAATAGCAGTTTTTAAGATCCAAACTTTAAGGATTGAATAGACTAAAAATAGAAAAGTGACATCACATCAATTATTTGATTCTTAACTAATTTGACTCATAACATAAAATCATCCACCTACACATATTTATCATTAATATTTGACAGATGTTGATGATGATGAATCATCCTAGAAATTATAGAAACATGACCTTCATCTTGCGCCTTAACAATATAGCTAGATCTTGATTTGAATCAAAACACGAATAGTTAGAGCTTCCTAGTTTCCTCTTCCAACATTGTAAGCCCCTCTAATTCCCGGGACCTCCTCTACAATGGAGAGTACTTTGCAACCATTGTCTGAATTTTGCTTTGGAGTTATTTATTCTGGCTAATAAGTTCTTCATTTTTCTTCCAAGTAAGCTTCTTTCTTCTCAGTACTTCTTTTGAGGATTTTATTAGCTCTTGATAATTTGCATTGGTTTCCTCCATATCTTCTCTCAACCTCCTATTTTCCAGCATTAATTAATCATTCGAATCATTCAGGTATCCATTTCGAGCTTTATAGTATTGTCATGATTTCTTAAGAACTTCAACTTTTGATAATGTCTCCATGGCTATTTGATGTGTAGGGATTTCTTTCTCTTCTAATTATTCAACATTTGGGGACTTTGAACAAATGCCCATCTCAAATTCAGAGATTTTTTTTATTTACCTTTATCTTTATGACCTTCCTCATACAATTCTTAAATATGCTCCGGTTCCTTTTTAATTTTATCGAGGGTTTGATCTACTGTGTAAGGTTCTATATCTGCAACTTGTGGATATTCATCACTCGTAGAATCTTCCACAATAGTTACTGTATTCTTTTGGAATTTTGAATCAAGAACAACTTTCATATCCATGCTTAATTTATTTTTGGGCCTAGTCCTTTGTCTCCAATTTCTTCCCTGAAGCTCTGAAACAGGAGCATCTACATTTTTTGTATTGGAAGAAAGTTCCTGAATCATACCACCTTTCTATTTTGCATCTGTAGGAGTATCTAGAATAGTGATCTCTTCATTTTGTAAGTCGAGGAACACCTTCTTTTGTGACTCGTTTTGCAAGGGTTATGAAACAGGTTTATCATTTACATTTAGCTCATTCTCTGGTTGATTATTTCCTTATTTAACCTTCCTTTTCTTCCGTCTTTGATTTTTACCCATTTTTTTCTTCTTCACTTCTTCACCATCAACTTGTACCATGCTATGTTTCTGGGTTTCGGGTGTCTCGGGTTCAAAACCTAACCTGAACAAAAAGTGATGCCAAGATCGATTGTGCTTCTTTAACTTAGTCAGTATTAGTAATTTAACTACTCTGTGGTAAAAAACATAATGAATGGTGTGATCATGATGGTTTCTTACCCTTGTAACCATCTTGTCAATGTTTTTAAATAAGTAATAGGGTAAATTTAACCTATATTATCCATTTCGATGTAGAAGAAGCCTTAAATGATAGTTGAAAACAATAGAAAATCGGTCTTCACAAGTAATGTAACATTGTACAATGCTAAGCACATCCCTCCACTCATGCTTGACATTATTAAAATGAACAAACTTCCTCCAATCTAGATTTTCATATCCAAACAACAAAAATAGGCTTAAATCAACCTCAACTAGATTCTTTTTGAACCATCGTTCACCCTCAATGGGAAGCCCTGTTTCCTATGCAATCGAACCCTCATTTACTTCAAAGTTTAGGGTTTGAAAATTCATAGATGAATTTGATCAGTAATTCTTGGAAAAATATTTAGTTAATTCCACATTATAACCACTTACACTTCCAAAGAAATAGAACCATCCCATGCTCCTCAACGTTTTAGCACATTGGAGGAATTCTTCTACCCATTTCAAATTCACCAGTTCGAGCCTACAAATTTTACCACTACTCTTCTTCATTTTGACAGCTATCAAAACTTTCTAGATCATATATCTCTGCAACAACATGACTTCAAGTTGGAACACGTGTTTCGATGTGGAACAGCTAACCAAAACCAAGCAATCAGGTCACATTAAATGACCTTCAAGCCCTAACTCTTTATACCCCGCCCTCGTTGAGGAGATGCAAAGAAGGATCGGGAAAGAGCATATTGCTCTAATACCACTGAACTGGATTTATGCAAGAACACAACAGAATACACAAATAACCATAGAAACAAATATGCAGCAGAAATAACACTTCATTTCATTAATCAAGGAACTGAAACTTGTTTACATACAGAATGGAATTAAACTAGCTAGAGTGTTGGTAGCTTATCTCTGAGAAGAGATGTGGTGGCTACATGCCTCTGAACTCTATGTTACAAATGAGGCTCAAAGGCCTATATATTATTGAGAAACAATGGAAACCCTACACATCCAAAAACCTAACCCTAGGAGGTGAAATGCCAGAATGAGGGCCTCGTTGGGTAACTTGGTACATCAATTTCTAGGGGTAGTAACTTTGGCATACTGCCTCCATTTGACATGCATGATACATCGTTAGAAATATCTCTTCAAGGATTACATCCATAAATGGCAAAAATTGAGTCAGGAACAGACTCATGTTTTCTTGACCATTCGATGCCAAAAAAACATTGTTTAGGCCCTCAAAACGGCTCCGAAAGTTTAGGACCCGAAAACTGCCAAAAATAGTAAATTGTGCTACAATTAAGGAAACTGAAAAACTGAAAGAAACAATGGTGGGGGTCCAAGTGGAATAGGTGGGTGGCAACAAATATCCTCCTGGATCAATAGGCCTGAACCCTATCTTTTACTATGTTATGTTAGAAGTTGATAGAACGATGTTTGGGGGTTTATGTTTTATGATGGTAGGTTTTTCCTTTGTCATTTGATGACTGTGGTTTAAAATCCATCTTAGCCCCTTGGGGTTTTAGTTTTGACTTACTGACCACTGGGATTTCTCCCAAGTCGGGATGTGTATCCCTGAGTTTGACCTAGTCCTCTATCCTGGCCATGATTATTTAATCTTCCCCTTCGTTGTTGCATGTGTTTCGGCCCTTTCAAGATGTTGATATGATGGATCCGTTGGAACTTTGGGACATTTTTGATGCAGTCACTGCAGGACAAGTGTTTCACTAACTGTGTCTCGTATGGCTTACCTTTATTTACGGTGGTAGGAGAGAACTTAATGGTTTCGCACTGTAGCGACTATCGCATTTTAGCACACAGTCTTGGGTTTCTTTTGAGCTTCATATCTTTCCATGTGGTCGGCACTGAGGTTTCAGGAATTTTCTCATGTGTGTCAGGTAATTGATGGTTTCAAATTTCCCTTATCCATTAAGACATTTCTCTTTGACTGTTTTCTTGTATGTAGGAGAGAATTTAATAAAAGGGGTTTCTGCGTTTTGATATCTAAACTAAAGGAATACTGAACAAAAACAGGCTTGGAAATCCTTGCATGGGAATTAAAACATGATTTGATTGTTCTTCTGTAGCTTGACCTAAAACACTAGGTGATTTGTTTACAAAACTAGAGATCTAAATCCCAAAATAACATTTAGAGCTTGCACTGGAGTTATTGATTTTCATTCCCTTTTGACCTAATATACACCTTTCCACAAGTTGAAGCATCTGGATAACCTACATACATTCTTTACACCATAGGGTCACTTGAGATATTCAAGGATGAATCGTTAAAGACATCTTTTGCGATCTGATGCTTTGTTATCTAGGTTTCATTGATATATTGCATCTTAATAGTAGCTTTTCATTATAGTATATACCATTGATATGAATGCATGTTGTTTGATCACAATGGCACTAAGTTATTCCTTGCTATTATTATGTTACAGCTTCAGTCTTCACGACACAACATGCCGAAGAAGGGTGGGAAGAAGAAGGCCAATATCCATGAGGAGGATTCAGATATGGAGATCTTGCCCAAAATGGAGATTATTTATGAAGACACCAAAGATTTCATCGAAGCTAAACTAGAGTTTAAATGGGTTCCAATATACCACATGATCAAGGATCATAACATACCGGATGCAGGGCACTACGAACACAAAAACAAAAGGTGATATGTGTCGATAGATGTTTTATTTTAGAATTTGGGGTGGATTATGGCCAATACATTTCCACGATTGCAGAGGATGAGATAAGTGTACTCTTCAAATTAATTATATGGTAGTCATTTGAAATTCAAAATAAAAAATTATAATATATATATATATATATATATATATATATATATATATATAATAAGTTGATTAATGGATAACTAGCAATCGATGCATGGATACAAAGTAAATGTTCATGGCAAATAACTAGAAGAATGTGAGAGATTAAAAAAATTTGTTGAGAATGTGTGTGTGTGTGTGTGTGTGTGTGTGTGTGTGTGTGTGTGTGTGGTTGATAAATGGATAACTCCTAGTTGATAAATTGATTAAAAAATAACTGATGATTGATAAATGAATAAGTAGTAGGTGATAACATATAATTTAATGTGGACTGATAGTTGATGCATGGTTATAGTTTATGGATGTTACCAACCACAAATTAAGCTATTATGCTAGTTAATACTCAATTGTAAATGCACTTTACATTTTGAACAGTCAAAAAATGAAGTATATGTTTTAACAAAATAACGTGACATCAACAACTTTAACTTAAATCTAATTTTATTAAAACTTCACATAATTAATCAAACAAAATCTCTTTATTCATACAGAATTAAAGATATTTTATTTTTGACACCTAAAAAAAGTAGTTTTCTTACCATGAGTAAACGGAAAGAGTGAAATAAACTAAGCTACTACTGGGCAGTAACAAAACCCAAGTTAAATTTTGGTACACACCTTAAAGAATTTAAATTGTCACCTAGACCAAGTTTTCATTATGCACACAAACAAAAACCTTAAAATGTGACCTAGACAAAATTTTCGTTACTGCTATGCACCTTAAAAACAACAACAACTCCACAACAAGACCAAGATGAATATTTTTCTCTAGCTTTGTCTACTATTCAACTTTACTAGGCTCATCCATGAATGATGCATCATTTACGCTTGAATTTTGGTGAGCAAACATGGCTCTACTAGTGATTTCTTGGGTCTGTCACCTCCTTAATCAACCAGCATGGAGGGCCAGAACAACAAATATACATCATGATCAAAATCAAATACCGGGTGAAATAATTTCACAACATATTTGATTCCAATTAAACATCCAAGGAATAATCTACACAAATTGACACAAGGAACATGTATCTCTAGTAGAAGCTTTGGTAAAAAACCAGGGAAAATTTTAGGGGACAAATTTAGCCAATGGGCTAATTTTTCGCTACTTTTTCCAAAAAGTGATTCGTCGATTTCCATTTTTTCTAAATTAATTCACCCAAATTCCACGAGATAAAAATCGTTTGCTCTAAAAGTCGCCAAAATTATTTAGAAACTATATGAAATCCTTAGAAGTTGTAATCTGTTTAGAAAAATATCACCCAACATTTTATTATTGGGAATTTAAGAAATAGTAAGACTCACCAAGGTTTAGTACTTTAGAAAAATTACGAATCCTCTAAATCCCCCCTGCTAAAAGTGGCTTCTTAGATTAATGTACAAAAAAAATCAAGAGTCTTTTATGTCATTACAAAAAAGGCCCCCCCACCTCTGGTAACATGGAAATCATTACTTTTATAGATAACAAGGTAGTTCTAGTAACTAATTCAAAACCTAAATACTTTCAAGGGTGTAGAAATAATATATCAATGCTATGAGAAATGAGGCTAAGAAGAAGCACAGGAAATAGATCTTGCTACTAATAATTCTCACAAGCATACACAGGAAAAATAGAGAGAAGAAAAGAGATTGGATCACATGAATGAGCAGATGAATATTGGTGTGTATCCTTCCATTGAATAATGATGAATAATAGTGTACATAAATAGTACATCCCTCATAGGAAAATCGAATTGTATGGAAACAACTCATAAATCTCAAAAAGGCTGACTTACCAAAATATAACAAACCCCCATAGGTGGCTAAAGCACTTCCCAAATATATCAAGGACCTCACGAGTTGGAAAAAGCATGAGTGAGTTTTCAAGGAGATGGAAAAAACATGCTAATCCTAGAAAATGGAGAAAAACTAATGGAGGATGGGTTGGAAACAAAAGCTGTCAGTTTCCTAGTTGACTAGCTTTTATCTTATGCATAGAAAAACAAGAAAAGCAGAAAAAGCAGAATAAAGCAGAATCTGCTGTAAAGTCTTGTATACTAATTTTGGATGGTCAAAAGGTGGTCAATATCAACCCAGAATTAGAAATAAATCATTCCTAGGACATAGATGGCATGTATTGACTTTAAGGTGCAAGTGTATGCCAACTAATTAAGCTAGTGGGTGAATAATTAATCAAATAATGATTAATTATTTTATCCTAAGTTATGAGTGGGTTTAATATATTCCAAAACCCCCTATATGTCTCACTTTTTGATGGTATGACAAAAAATATAGATGCATATAGGGTTAGAAACAAGGCTATGGTCACCCTTTAACAATTATTATGTCCAGAAAAGTGAGGAGAGAGGCAAAACCACATGGGGAAAATCCTCCCTCAAGTTAGAACAGTGCACAAAATTTGAAATATGTCTTCAACATATCTTTATATTCACTTTAATGAGCTGACTAAACTACTTCTAGATGAAGGACTTGCTGAAGAAATCATGAACTCCATGATCATGCGCTAAAGTGTAGAACCTGCAAGAAGGAAGAGGAGAGACTCCTTGTATCTCATCAACTGATGAAGTAGGAGCATTATTTGAATGCTTCTTTCTGCTATCAAACTTTGATCTGCAAAAATAATCTGAAATAGAAAAGAGATCTGTGCATACTCCATCCCAAAGAGTACAAAAATTAAGACAATTTATTTCACACCTAATTCCTTGAATAGCTGCAAAATTGTGATGTGGATCACATGTCAATCTTCCAATCTGATATAGCACCTGTATAGATCTGATATGAGGCTGATAAAACTATGATATATCATAAATATTAGCATATGGAACAGCAAGGATAAAGGCTTCAATGGATCCATGAGGATATAGGGCTAGATTAGGAAAATTATGAGCAATTGGGGAAAACTGATAGGTGTAAAAATATGAATGATGGATGGGCATAAGATCTGAATCATAAGTGTTTAGAACAGATCCAAACATATTTATTATCATTCCATATATGACTAAGGTCATGGATAACCAGCCACTGAAATTTAGGAAAGACTTCAAATCATGTAAGATTGTTAGATTTTTAACATTAAGCTAGCATAACATTAGGATCTTTAACTGAGAGAACAACAAGCCCAAAAATCAAACACAAGAGACAATGAACACAGTGTTTTTCCTTGGGGAAACCATAAATGGAGAAAACCCCACAACTTCCTCAGAGATAGAATCAGCACCAAAAGTGAAACCCAAAAATAGTAAGATGATCTCCCAATAGCAGTAACCTCTTTCTTCTTTGCTCCAGTGTCTTTCTCTTCCTAAGCTATGTGCTACAACTGAGTGTGAGTGAGTGTGTGATAAAGACAGAGGCTAGATCTCTATTTATACTAATTCTTGACTTGACTAAACCCAACTAGGGCCGACTTCACTAGGTGAATCTAATAACCCTAGTGCCCCGGAACTACGAGGACTTTAACCCTTAGATAATAGTGTTGAAATATTGTAACTTCGAAGAATATTCTATATGTATCTTTTTGTGGTCCCCTATGGTCCTACCGAGAGAACCACTTGTATTACATTGTACCCCGATGCTCCTAATCGGAAGAACTAATAAGAGTCATGAGGTAGTCCCCTCTAATTGTAAAGGTGGGTCATCAACACCCTAGTGTGGTTACTTGAGCCTACATGTGTAACTCGAGCCTACATGATTTAACTCAAGCCTACATGTCAAATGATTTAACTTAAGTGAAAGGATGAATATAAATAGAGGTGTAGTGCTCCTCATTTGTGACACACACACTGTCACTTGTGTAGCACATTAGTGGAGAAGAGAAGTAGCTGGAGAAGGAGGAGGATCAGGCTTTGATCTCCTTGCTGGTTTTATCTTTTATCTTTTTGGGGAATCTATATTGAGGAAGCTTTTACTGGGTTTTTCCCTTTAGGGTTTTCCCAAGATAAATATTTGTGTTCATTTTCTATGGTTGTGCTTGTCTAGCTTTCAGTGATCATGTTTATATGCTTTTGTCATGAAAATGAAATAAAATACTGATGTCTTAGCTAAGCATATGAAAATTTAACATGGTATCAGAGCCACCCTAAAAATAATACATTGTGCAGCTGCAGAATCTAGGGCTTCTTACTTTTTGGTTCTCTCTCCACAATTGATCAGCAAAAGAAGGCTAGGCTGACTCTCCATTGAAGGGCGCATCTTTCTATCGAAGCAAAATTTGATTCCAAGCATTTTCAGTTTTCAATGCGGGAAATTAGGGATTCTTGCAGAAGAAGAATTTTTGAGTGAGCCCAGCATAGTATTTCTCTCCTCATAAAAATAGAATTCTAGAGACCTGGATCAAGTTTTTTGGTTGGGTGAAACTCCAGGAAAGTCAAACCCTAGTTTTACCCCGAGCTAGAAAAACCCTAAATACTAAAACTGCTAAGTTTTGGTACATTCACTATATCTATATATTGGAGAAGTTTCATGAGCTGAAACTTTATTATGCCAAAGATAAAATCCTGATGTACACTGTGTCCAAAATCCAGCCTTAGATGCACTATATTTTGGGAGATATTATCCCTCCAAGTTAGGGTTCTAGCCTCGTCCAGAATTCATCCCTAAACAGGACACCTGGGAACATTGCTATAGCTTGGGATACAGAGGTCCAAATTGAATTCATAAATATGTTCCATAAATATCATGGACCGTACTTTCTGTGGTCTGAATTTCAGAACCAGAAGATGAAACAATGACACGTGGCAGTCCGTACAACTTCACTGTTCTGAATAGTCCTGTAACAGGTCACCATGGGAAAATGATCATAAATCCAAATTGGTGAAACAAATTCTGATGAAACCTATGGTGTTGGATCAGGGACATGTGATTTTAGCTCATTGTGAAATATTAGACATATAGGAGCATTAATTTTGGAGATATCACAGAAACAGTGACAGGCATTTCTACAAAAGAAATTGGAAAACTAGGGCTTCCTATTCCGGGAGCTTCCCTCCACTGTTTTCAAAAAAGGAGTACATTAGACAGCTCCATTTGAAGAGATATATCTTTCTATCCAATTATATCTTAAAGATTCCATGTTTTGAAAATTAGGGTTTCTCTGACAAACCCTAAATCAGCTAGCTCTGGAAGCAGGACAGACACCTCAAATCGGTAATATCTAATCTTTTTCTATTTGCATTTGAGGTTCTCATTTCAAAGTGATCTATCACATTATCTTGATGATAATCTTGGTAAATTTGAAAAATTCCAAGCATGGAAGTATTTGATCTCTCTAAAGAAAATTAATTGGACACCTACATAAGTAGAGAGGCTCCAGTTCCATACGGAGATGAGGCTCAAAGCCTTACACAAGAAGAACTTGATCAAGGCCAAGAAGATCATTGTTGATTCAATCACGGATCAAATTGTACCACAAGTGTCTTCCCTAAAGACACCAAAGATGTTCGATTCCTTGATTAAGCTATTTGAAGATAATAACTTAAATCAGAAGATGGCTTTAAGAAAATAGTTGAAGAATGTGAAGATCCAGAATGCAGAACAACTTGAAGCAGTAGAAGAAGAAGTGGAGAATGCAGAAGTGGTGATAGCCACCTTGAATGGCCTCCCAGGATCATGGGATTCATGCAAAGAATGTATGCCAGAAGGAAGTAATTGCTTTCAGGTCGACTCATAAGAAGAGAAGAAGAAGATGGGAGCAATTGAAGATCAAGTTCTCACCATTCAAAGAAGATCCCTCAAGCGATGAGGAATATGAAGAACTCAATTCTTGTCATTTGGATAAGAAATGATGATTTCATGAATGAAGAAGATTGTAAAGCAGAATGATCAAGATGGAGTCTACCT